>JADLIF010001295.1:0-30243 GCA_016648015.1 Steinernema khuongi
AAGTTTTTACAAATTTTGGCTTATTCGATGAGCCGTATCAATATCTACAACTTTGAAAAGGGGATTTTTGATTAGTGGCGTAAAACGCGAGAAAAATGCGATTTACCCTCAAAAATGTATGGGGGACTGAATAGTTTAGCTTTCGACTCGGTCACGACGCGAAAACAGCGGTGGAACATCGTTTGCGTTTTGACTGTATATATATACATTTTTTTGTCCCCGAGAACACCGTAGTGTCTTTATCTGCGTGAGGCTGATCGTGTCGAGACATTTGTAATCCCTCTCATGTGTTTTACGTGCTCACTTGCGCTCACCGGCTAGCCCGTGCCATGTTTTTTTCTTCATAAATAGCTGCATTACCGGCATGAACGAGTTCCGATTTCTGAAGCTTGGACGCCTGGTGAGAGTCGCTAGGACTGATGAGCTGTCAACAAGTTCTAAATTGGCTCTTTCTCCGGCGTCTTCTGACGGAAGGCTCAGACGCGTTGCTTGGTCTGTAGCAACTAGGCTCTCTATAACACCGTTTGTTTTCGTCGTTGTTTTTATGATTCGCGATATATCGATTTTAATTTTTGCTCCGTGCAATCGATTGTTCCGCCTGTCGCGGCTCCTTTTCCACCTCTCGCTTGTGGGGTTATCATCATATTTGAGTGACTTTTAGTCTCAGACAGTGGTGTCTCACTATGAGCTCAAACCGACAAGTACCCAACTACGGCCGTCAACCAACTTCTTCCGGCTTCCAGAAAGCCTCCACTTCTGGCACGGGCAACACTGGCAAGGCCGCTCAGAGCGGCAGTGCGGCAAAGCCGCACAAGAAGAGTCAGAAGAAGTCGAAGATTCCCGAAGACGCACTTGACGATGTGAGCTTCCGCTTTATCAATAGTCTTCCAGATGAAGAGGTAGGACTAATCTTGTCGTGTCAGAGTAAACTGATCGCCCACCAGATTGATGAGCCCATCAGATTCTGCTTCCAACTGGAACAGGCCCACTGGTACTATGTGGACTTCTATTGCGACGGAGACTCGGAACTTTCCTTGCGAGATTTCTCCAAGTACGGAATTATTGTTTGATGACTTGTACAAGGTGTTCACGTTTAGACAGATATGTTCTCGATCCGGGGACCGACGTCTGAATGATTACGGGAAGAATATTGATTCTGTAAGTGTATAGGAACATCTATGATTGTACCTTGACGACTCCTCTTTACACTCCAGTGCTTGCTAACTGAACATTTATTTTTCAGATCATCAATCAGTTTCACCAGTACAAACAATTCGTGCCCGTGAATGGGGTAGCTTTGCTCGATAAAACCCTGACATACGTCCTTCTCGTCCAAGGCATGCGAGCGACCCAAGACAGTTGGGGATTCCCGAAGGGAAAAGTGAATCAAGACGAAGAACCAGTGGACTGCGCGGCACGTGAAGTGCTCGAGGAAGTCGGCTACGACTGTTCCGGCCAAATCAACCCCAAGAAGTGCTCCCAAAAGTTTATAAAAAAGACGTGTACTCGTGTGTATTTTGTGAAAGATGTTCCGCTCGAGTTTGAGTTTAAGCCTCGCGTGAGGAACGAGATCAAGTAAGCCAAAAAATCACGAACCCTGTAATAAGGTATGCTTCAGGAAGATTCAATGGTTCAAGGTGTCCGAACTACCGAACAGCCACTTTGCCTTTGTAAGGATACGCAACGGTCCGACTCCGAGAAACTTTTTTACTATCTGGCCGTTCGTGGACGATCTTCAGGCTTTTGTGAAAAATGAGCTGAAGTTACGGACCGGGAGCATGGTGTCACCAAAGAGCCACCTGAGGAGCCACGAGTCGAACAGGAGCGCCTTCGAACCGGTGGCCCCGGGTCGTCGGCAAAGCCAGAACTGCGCCATCGAAGCTGCACTGGTGCCCCAAAATGTCGCAAAAGAAGCTCCCAAGCCACAGAGCGCTCAGACGTTCGTTGAACTGCTTGCGGCAGTAAACAAGAAGAAGGCGAATCAATTTATCCCTGTGAAGGAAACGTCGCCGCAAAGAGAAGTAGCAACCATTGATGAGGACGCCTTGCTGGAGCCGGGACCGTCTACACAACGAATCACGTCAATTAAGCCAGATTCCTTCCTACAGATGTTTGTGCAGAGTAACTCCGGAATTATCCCTAAAGCCGATGCGGTTTCCTGTTCAGCATTAGAGTCGACAGCTGCCACGGGCGAATCGCCAGAGGAGAGGAATCTCGATGTATCAGAGAAAAGTAAGTACGGGGACCTTGGGATGCATTACACGAAGACATAAATTATATAGCAGTATTTTGACATGATGCCTACAAACATTAGACCTTTTCTTGGATCAGGGCATTGTGCTACAAACCGCTGTACGTACGCACATATGTTATAACATAATTTTTTAAAGAGACCCTAGCCGCCATCGGTTCCGAAGCGGCTGATCGTCGAAAACAACGCGAACGTCAATCGGAGATCAGACAGCCGAAAGCACGCCAACATCCAGTTAATCAGCCCGTCTACGAAGCTGAACTCGAGCCAGAACCTCTACCTGGTTCCCAAGATGCAAGTAATAGTGTAACACCCGAGCCCGAGGATAATAACGAGTTTTACTACGTATTTATCACTCATGATGCGTTTATTTCCAAAGCAACATGCTTAGACTCCCGTTTCGGAACGCCGACCGACTCCAGGTCCAAACGCTTCGATCACCGAGGAAGGTACTCCAACGCCGAAACGGAAGAATAAGAAACAGAAAAAAAGGAAAAGTCAGCAAGCAGCTCCGAAAGCTGTCGAGCTACCATGTGAGCAAAAGAATGAAGAACCGCCTAGTGGATCGCAAGACCAAGGGCCCATCTACGACCAGGGTATCGCTATCGACTTACAGTCGTTGTTGCAGCCATCCAGTGATATCGGAAACTCCTGTTCCGTCAGGTAAGACTTATATGGTCACCTGCTTTTCCACTCTATCATGGAACTCTTTCAGTGCCCTCACGGAACAAATGGTTTCCGACGACATCAACCGCGATCGATCAGGATCAGGATCTATTTCGAACCTATCTGCCATCAAAATCGTTCCCTGTGAATCGTGGAAGCGTCCTTTCAGGGTCAGTTGGCATTGCTGCCTTGCAATAAGCACAAGTGTTATGTTTCAGATTAACATCGCTGATCTGTTCGCAAAAACGTCATGAAGTAGTGGGTCTAACTGTCGCGGTCCAGGAAATACCTAATTTGAGTCAATTGTATGAGCTGGCAATCGTATGCAATCCTATACGGTACTCTTGTCATTATCACGAAGTGAAATGTGAATAAAGTATCACTTGCTCTGGATGAATAAACTTTTTGAGAGGACAGTTACGGGAATGCGGAATAGGCGTCGACTGGTAGCGGTACAAGCAAAAAATCTATTTACCGGCTGCGATATCGTGCATACATCCAAAGTGCATCATCGTTGTATTGGGTTGTCGGGTAAATAACGGGACACTTTTGAACTGATTTTTTATTGTCATATAAGTCACATAAAACTAAATGGATAAACCATAATAATGTCTAACTCAAGTACCTTTAGTAGGCAAAAGGAGGATCCCGTGTTTGCAAAATATAGGTGGTTTTGAATCAAAAAAACTTTAGTACCCCATTTTGGAGGTCCTGGTCTAAAATTAACTGTTGTACAGTTAATTCATCCCAGATGGTAGGGAGAAGATAGCAGTCAGAGAGAAGAGTGTCTGCTCTATACGCTGAGTAAACGAGCACTTTCCAGCGATAGTCCATATTTAATAGCGGCTCGATTTAAAAAAGTGTGACTTTGCGCTATCGTGGCGGTGCATGACTTTTTTCATATTTTGGTCTTATTTTTAGTATTTTTCCATACTCCTTATCCAGTTCTTTTACGAAAACAGAAGCTGTGAGTGGTGCCTTGCTGTTCACCACTTCTCAGAATCTGACGCCTTACGTATACCATCACACACATAGCGTAATTCATTTTGGTACTGGATCGGATTTTCATTTATTTCCAAGCGCCCGTTACCGTAATTTTATCAGGAGGTACAAAGTTTAGATCGCATTTTCACTCTCTATCAAATGCTGTAAAGATAAATTTTCCTTTTGTATCTATGGAAAAGAAAAGAGGCCAAAGTCATTTTTGGTCCGACGTTCTGCAAAAATTGTTCATCCAGTTTAGACTTTAAACCCAAAGCGGCCAGAAGAAACGATACCGTATAATGGTGGACCCTTTAGTTATTTATCGCCTCCCATGTCGATCACCTGCTGTCAAATAATAGTAGGCTGAAGAGGATAGTATTTTCCAACCAAGGATGTTTTCGGCACATAGTTAATCTTCAAGATGTTTACCCCCACTTCGAAATTTTCCGAAAAATTTTATGCACGTTTCTGTGGACAGTGAACCTTTGTCTTAAACGTGGATTGGACAAGCATCCGTTTGCTACAAAGTATTGTCTTCCAGGGACCCATTTAAGATGACACATTGAAGATCGCCAGGTGGTGAGTCATGGGTAGGTTGAAGAAAAACAGTTTAAAAGTAGCGATGATCGCCCAAACGAGGGGCGACCTCACGTTGTTGGGGAGGAAACACCACTAGCTACCCAATCACCATATCAATTTTTTTCCATTAGCAAACACTGAAAAAATAAAAGACGTTTATTAAGTGTCCCGTTTTTTACCCGACAACCCAATACAAGACTTCCACTTGAGGAAGGAGGGTACCATAAAACTGCCACTATACGTGTGTATATCCTCGAGCATTTATTCCAAAGCAATGGGGTTGAGAGGCAAATGCGGAGCGGAGAGGGGAGGTCTAAATCCAGGTATTTGTATATATACATATACCGTGCTGCACCAGTTTTTGTTCATGTATGAGCGGTAATCAAATGTTCCACAACGTTTTGTGGGTGCCGATTACTACTATTGTTTTCTGCGGACCCTACCGTATTTACCTCCGGGTTTCGTTACATTTAAGTAAGGCCCAAATTGCAGTTTGAAGTGGTAGTACGTAGTGTTGAGCTAAGGTGAATGATTTCTGTGAGCCTCCTCAACTTTTGCGAGACTTTGGCATTTGTCGGTATTGTACAGGAAACAGGAGATTCTTAATGCTTCAGTTCAATTGTTTATTCTTGTCCGTATCCCCCTATATCGCGTGGAGTTCTCATATATATAAGCTTTGTTTCCGTCGCACAGCATTGTTACACTGTTGTACATCCGCAGATTAATATCCTTGATATATTTTCCTTTAAGTGTTATTCTCGAGAAATCTTCTACAACAGATATGTTTGCTTGTAAACTGCAAACTATACGTTTCAATAACCAGTGCGTGAGGTCCACGTTTCGCTCCACAATCCTGCATTGCGATTGATGTTTACAAACCGATGTGATCTGACGAATTTACAAGTGCGCGGGCGTCACAAGCATTGAGCAAACAAGAAGATGAACTGCATGAGATGACTAATGTGGGTTTAGTCCGCGAACCCAAGGGTCGGCGCTCAATTTGGATTCATCTTCGGTCTCTTAAATTCTTCTTGGGACAGATGTACTAGAGCAACCCCACTCCCCATAAGTTCAAGCGGACAAGAAAATGCACCGATAAGAAGTAATTAAGGTAGCATGTCCAACAAGCATAAGTTTTCTCGATAGGTGGAAAGGTATTTACCCTATAATCGGACCAGTTTAATTGTGCAACCTTGCTCTTGCAAATCTTTAGAGTAACATTTTTTCCTTCAGCAAACACTTGCTTCCGCAAACTTTATTGAAGATGCCTGTAGAGCGAAGACGTATACATGTATGTAGTAAAGCTCGCCCTCCGTGTGCAGCTTCCAATCTTTCTGCAGAGCAAGGCTTGATAAAGATTACGTCGTAAATGCCAATTTTGTCCTGTGGTTTCAATTGCCCACAATTTCAAAATGTTTAAATCCTGGATTATTCTCCTAATTTGTAATAAACGAATATAAAAGATTGTTGGAGCCAGGTGCATTTTGGAAACCACTCTAAAAATCAAGGTCACGTAAGAATACATTGTTTTGTTTACAAGGTCATGACTCATGCTGCAGAAACAATGCATGACTCATGCATTGTTTTTCTTTTTTGTATGGCTGTTTTTAATATTATTTCGTGACGATTGAAGGAGATGTTTGATAAAGTGGTGTCCTGTTCCGAAAACTTCGTTAAGATTGTTATTGTGAAACAACGGCAAGTAATTATTAGAGATTAGGTTTGCCTTAGTCACTGTCCCAGATGAAATTAAGTTAGCAGCTGCTTAACAATAGGTTTTCAACCGTCTAGAGCCACTTTGACGGTCTCTCAATAACTCCAGAAATAAGCGAGGAAAGCGTAAGGATAACATTTGCACAAGTATTTGTTATTTTGGAGGAATAGGATAAAACAAGCAACTACTTTAGTACTTCACAAGGAGGGTGTACGGTAACGTTACCTATCATAGAAGGTCAGAAGCTGAAAAACGGGTGATAATTTTCCTTTACAGGATTACACGAATCTACATACATTGTTTTTCTTTTTTGTCGCTATCTTAAAATGTTTCATAGATGCAATATTTTTAACGCCAAATATGTATCTGATTTCAAATCTGATCACTCCACTGAATCATGTTTACATTCCACTGTATTTTATAATAACTACAGCTGCACATAAGTTTGTGGGCATTATACGGTTTCCTCACTAGTCATAGGAAGTAGTACTAGACTACGATGCATGTGAAACTTACCCTGTCTTGCCTAATCCCCTGAAACAAATGTGCCCATTGCTCTCAACAATTGGCACCTTTCGGAAAGCATCGAATTTCACAGTACAAATATTGCCCCAGCGCCCCAAATCGTGGGAAATTGCGCAGGGCCGCCGAGAACCGGATGTTCACATGCGCGCACCTATCACTCGACATCGACTTTCGAGCCGAAAAATGGGAACTAGCGCGCTTCGCACCCTAATTCTATGTCCAAACAGCGGCGCTGCCCTGGGACCCACCCTATGGCCCCGTGAAACCGGATGCGCTCCCATACGCTCACCTCTCATCCCCAACCTCCTCCCTCTTCACTTTAATCTTCGACCTTCCTTCCGACGCCACTGCCATTCGCTCGTATTTTTTACTGCGCGCCCCTCACAGATCCGCTCTCTTGTCTAGCCGTTGCGCAAATATTTACCGTATTTGTCATACAAGTATTCCGTAATCAAGCGCTTGCCGCACTTCTCCGGATCCTAAAACGGCGGGGTCTATGTATATTCGTAAACTTTACATCTCGCCATTGTAAATATGTAGTGCGAAGAGCCCGTAAAGTGACTTTTTAAGCTGATAACTTTATCGAAGATATAACGCGTATTTTGTAAATGTGTTACCTAATTGTAAGCTTAATTTATCTATAAAATAGCGGAAACTGACTATGCTAAGAAATCTTTTTTAGACACGTTCCAGGGTAACCACACTGATCACGTTTGACTAGCTTTTCTGACTGAAGGTGACAGCTTTTTCACTGAATATGATGATACTGTAGAGTGCTTTGTACCCCAGTGTGATCAAACAGGAGTGTTATAAGTACACTCGAGATAAGTACACTCAACGTGTGTATTTAATAGTCGACTGAATCGTCTTGAGCTGAAGGACACTGCTAGATACCGTCTCTTTGAGCATAACTATATTTTACTAATATACGATTACATGGATACTTCCATAACTTTTCTTTTAACCTTCGGTTTGACTACCACAGTTTTACAAATATACTACTAAACCTCTGACAATTTCGGATAACATGTTCAGAAATAACAATGGGATGTAGTAATCCCCAGGCACTTCTGAAAAGCGCTCAACCGCGATATTAAGTCGCCAAATCCCTGCCTTGGTCTTTCTTTTCTATATGCGAGTTTTCTCCCTTACGTGGAACATACTCTTTGTAAGTACCCTGCGCCTTTTTGAGTATCCAGAAGGTGATAATTGCGCGCATGTTACATGAAGCTGTGCCACTTATCGCCTTGTGCTGCTCCGGGAAAGGAAGTATGCATTGCTAATTCATTTAACCCATGACTACTGCAAAAGGCAGCATTCCAATTGGGATCACCCACGCTTAGCACCTGAATTTCTGGCCCAGGCAAAAAGTAGAGTTTTTCTTCATTCCAGAGGGCGGTCTTATCGCCGAATGTACTGGTATTAGACTTATGAGAGTGAGCATACTATTTATTGTGCATTGCCTTTCTTTACTCCTCTCAGAATCCGTTAAATTGAGGATTACAGTAGTAAAGATCCATCACTCAATTACGGTACCAATTGTATATGTTGTTCTTCAATTACGTTCTCCTAACAAGAAACAAACAAACTGAAAGACGACCACAACCACTGTGGGGACCGACACATCTGCGAGGGTATTGATACAATCAAAAGTCGACCCACAAATCGGCTCCTTGCTGTGTGTCCCTTGTAAACTTCATACTTCAAGATTGTAAACAGTGCGAAGCATCCGTTGACGTGATAATTACGCTCGTGCACCCGCCTAATCGTGGATTCAATCACTCGGAGGCGCGACATGCGGCCCTGCTGTAAAGGCAGGCCGCGCCTCTTAGCGCCTCTTATCCATACGCGCGCTCCTAATCGAGTTAGTGCCTTCAGATCATCCGCCGGTATCACACTGACTCATGAGCTCGTTCAAGAAAATTTTCCGCTCGATCAAGTCAACGCTAAGCGACGCCGTAAGTTGTCCTTTCCGGTCGTTGCCACTCGCTATGATTCATCTCGCCCTTGAGGACTCCTCCACGTCAGAGACTTCCTCCCACACGTGCTCATCGTCGTCGTGTTCCAGTGGCACCACTCACAGCTCCATTTTGCGGCCCAGAAGCCGTAGCGTCCGCGAGTCCATCATTACATACAAGCGCTCCATGCAAGCCTACCCAGAGCCACCACCCAAGCCTCCTCGAGGCAGGATTCAACCGTAAGTACGACTACCTTGTTCCACCATAATGTGGAGAATTTTAGACAAAATTTCACGAAACATGTAGACGAGATGCTCAAGTTACGTCCAACGACATCTGCTTCGCTCCGGAAGCAGGAAAGTTTTGAGCTAGGAAAGGAGAAGTCGGACACGGTAGGTTATTTCAACGCCTTTGTACCGCAATCGCTTATGGTCTGCATAGAGGATTTAAGGGTTATGGGAAACGGCTTACTTATTCAAAGATATTACTATTACCGTAACCGTGTTTGCTTCAGCACTACAAACGTCTCGTGCGCAAACTCGGTAAAGACACGTCTGTCCTCAACCAGAAGATTGAGGATCTTTCGGAGCAGCTGTCCATCTACGTACGCAATCATGAGAAGATGACGACGGCTTTCATCCGCGCTAATACCAAGCTCCGCGAGGAGCAGAAGGAGAAGCAGTTGCTCACTGCCAAGAACGAGCTCCTCCAAAAACGTCTCGACGCGGCATCTAAGCGCATCGGGACCCTCGAGCGACTCACAGCACTCAGGAGTCGTATGCAAAAGAGCGCATCGGTGAGTAGCGAATCCTCGCTCGACGAGTTGGAAGAGGATGGCTTCTTCGAGGACGCGGAATCTTCGCTCTCTGAAACCTCGTCCTTCATACGACAGGACCTCAGGCGGCGTCCATTAGTTCTCAATGCAGCGACACAATCGGCGGCAGTATTCGTCTAGCGTAGGGCAAACAAAATCCTCGGTGGAATACGGGTTTTACTATTTACAACCGGGCGCATGTATGGTGCAGTCAATAAACACAGGGCTATCGTTATTCTGTCAAAACGTGTTGCCCATCCATACTAGTGAGCATAAAGTAGATCTTCTGTGCCAGCACAGGTCCTAACCTTCTTCCGGCTTCGGTAACGATATCGGCAAGTTCCTTCATGGCG
Organism: Steinernema khuongi; assembly: GCA_016648015.1. NCBI lineage: Eukaryota > Metazoa > Nematoda > Chromadorea > Rhabditida > Steinernematidae > Steinernema > Steinernema khuongi. The sequence continues at coordinate 9,845 of JADLIF010001295.1, forward strand.
GCTGTCGGTGATGGTGCCGCTATTAATTGGTCCATCAGTTTAAAGGGGTTTGGATGGTGTCGAAGAATGGCGCGACGTTGCTCCTCGCTCAATCGATGCATATAAAGAAGCATTTTCCCCCACCAGTCTCGTATAAAAACATCAGAGCTCGGCGCTTCCTCGGGTTTCATCCCCTTTTCAGCGGAGAACACAGTTCTGGATTCGTCGTCCTTTGATTTGTCATGTTTTGCCAAGGCTCGGTGAAGCTGCGCGATAAGATAGGCAAAGTCGTCAACAGATTCGATGAGCCTAAATTGGATCCGACGCTTCTCAAACGCCTCCAAAAAATAGTCGGTGACCTGCAAGGGTAAGCATGCCATGAAATACCGGGTAAAATATTTTATTTACCTTGTCATTCCTCGGCGATACATTTCCGTAAACAATGACGGTTAGTCGTGCGTCAGGAACCGAATATTGGTTCAATATAGTGTCCAGGTATGAGGACAAAGTTTTCGAAGAGATCAATTCGGAGAGCGAATGGGCATCCATAACGTATGCAACGACATTTTCTTTTACCTGAAAAAACATATTAATATCTAAGCAGAAGAAGATGTAAAGGCTGAGAAGGGCACAAGAAAAACGAGCTGTATTTTAAGGGGCAAACCCAGTTTGGAAGTGGAGATGGCAGCACTGTGGAACCATAACGTCTACCAAAACCGTGCCATAAACCGTCATGCCATCCTAAAAACAATGTCTTCAAGGTAAAACGCACCGTGAAACATATGTACAGGGGGAAAAACAAGTCCATAAAATCATTTGCTAGGACAAGTTTAAAAAGGAGGTTAGTTGGTTGAGCAGCATCTAACGATGCGTAAAGAGACGGTTATCGTCGGCATCGCCAGCAGCTGCAGCGCGGCCGCCACGATCACTTGCTTGTTGATACCGTTCCTCATCTCACTGATCATCAATCTGCGCGATGAAGTCGTCAGTGGAGTTCAAGTATAAAATCGTGTCCCCCGGATATAAGGAAGTCATTTAAGGGTTTTCGCGTGGAAACCGATAGCGCCTGGAACGACATGATGCAGGTACAAATGGCCAGGAACGTGCCCGCGAAATGAAGCCCTTTCGATGGAATCTTTCGCAGAAAGCGTGAAGCTTATAAAGGATTCCCCAATTATTCCCAGTGCGAACCAGTTAAGCCCATGTGGTCTCCAGGACCGGCAAGCCCTCCAGGAAAACCTGGAGAAGACGGAAAACCGGGAGATAAAGGACGTTCTGGAGAAGACAACAAAGAAACCGCAGAAGCTGCTCCGTGCCCTCATCGGGACACTTCCTGCATTACATGTCCTGCTGGAAAACCTGGGCCTCTCGGAATCGATGGAGAGTTTGCACCCCCAGGTATGGATGGGCCACCGGGAAAACCCGGAACATTTGGAAAGATCGGAGAGCCGGGACAGGTCGGAGAGGCCGGAAATGTGGGGCAACCCGGTCCTCCGGGCCCCGATGGTCCTTCTGGTCCCAATGGAGAAGACGGTCAGAGTGGTAAAGGTCAACCAGGGCAGAAGGGAGCGACCGGTCCTCCAGGAAAGCGAGGAGCCACAGGGCAGCCGGGTGATGAGGGTCCTCCTGAACCTGGAGGCCCCAAAGGAAGAGAAGGTAAACCAGGAAAATCGGGAAAGGATGGTGTTCGAAGAAAATTCAGAAATCCCGGACCGCCAGGAAACGACGGCCAGTACTGTCCATGTCCCAAACATTCAATCTCAACCGGGCCTGGATACTCTCGCATGTAACTAACATACCATCGTTTCCTTTCGCGTTACTTTTCCGTTCTCAACCAGCGCATTCACTTTTTTCCGCCTCCACGTTATATGCATCTGCGACAGCTCATCTTCGATGTGGAGCTGCTCCACGATCTGCCTTTCCTGGAAGAGTGATAAAAGTTTGGCTTCCAATGAACCTGTAAAAAACCAGTTGTTAGCCGTCAGAATACAGTAATCCAGCACCTTCAAGGTTTAAAATATCGGCGCTCAAATAACAGTGCAAATATTGTTCACATTTGGAATTCTTCGCCGTGTTTGCCTCCCGCTGTATTCGGGCAACTTCTTTTACCATCTAAATACATTTCAAATCGTACGGAAAAATTATGAATTACCTTCTCTTGTTCAATTTCCTCACGTGCTCTTTTTCTACGCTTCTTCGGTGCAGGCTCCTCGGGATCGGGCATTGTCTCAATACCTTCAAGGTCTGCGAGACAGTCAACGATAGGTTCTATTGGAGAGGACGATCTAGGGTCGGCTTCTTTAGGCACTACTTCAGTCCGCGCGACAGGCTCGTCGTCGCTTAAAATAATTTCGTCGTTGCTGAATCCTGAGATTGGCACTGGCGCGGCAACGGATGTCCGAACACAAGAGGTTGAAGCAGTCACATGACATCCAAACAGCGGCGACGACACAAAATATTCAGAGTGTTGCATTTGTACAGGAGAAGACACAGGTGGCTCATCGTCGCTTAGTATAATGGCCTCATCAAGGTAGGAGGGCACGTCATTTCCACTCCAAGCATGCCAACTGTCGTCGTTGTTCTGGACGGCCGGATAATTGTAACTACCATCTTCAAGGCGAGGAGTTGGAGATCGCTCAAACAGCATTGAGGTTGACGGACGCATACCCAGAATCTCGATTTCCACAGGACTTCGTCCAGAGGGGATTGGTTTCGGAAATGACGTTCCTTCGTCGAAGAGCACAGCTGGATCAGAAGAAAGAGGATGCGACCTCACAAGGGTTGACATATTCCGAGGTTCATCATACTGCAGTACTACAGCAGTGCTAGTGGATGGTTCATCGTCGCTCAAAACAATGATGTCGTTATCATCACTAGCCATCTGCAAACCTACCCGGCATTAGAATATAACATGCGAAATAAAACAACGATAGAGCAAAAAATACTGACGCAAATGTTTAATAAAAAAGACAAATGTTATACTGTAAATCACAAAGCATACTGTAGGAATTCTGTAGTTAAATAAATTAAATATAAGACGCTTTCAAGATACGCACTTCATCTTACAAAACCGTTCGTTTTTAATGTCTCAGGTTGTGCTAAATTTCGAATCCACTGTTGCGAACGAAAGCCGAACAACCTTTTTCGAAAATGTGATGTTGGCAACGGAAACACAGCATGTAACGGTCCTCGTCTATATTTCTGGTAGAAGTTCCTACTCAGATCTCAATTGTCATAGAAAAAATCATCGTATACTAGTATAATCCAAAAGCACAGCAAATGTGGAGACACTTTCCGCTAGTTTATATGTCAAACACATTGTCAAGGACCTATTTAAATAACAATATTTTGAATATGACGTCCAATACACAAAGTCAAGTACAATCGCGGTATATCCAAACGAATCCAAAAATAGTTACAAATCCGAAAAACCTGCGAGGTGGGAAAACATGCGACAATTTCAGGGAGACGTACGAATGTCAGAGTTTTCGAGTTTTCGCTTTTTGACATGTGTAGGGCTCCCGCCACGGAGAGCTTTTGGCAATAGTATTCGCTATTCGCTGTTTCTACCCTAAATCGGTGGGTCTCGCTGCTGCATTTGAATCGATCCTACGGAATTTTCGGGTTTTGAATGCTTTCCTGTTAATCTGCGTAGTCCTTCTACCGTCGCGCGAATTCAAATTGGATATATCGTCCCAGGATCACTGTCAGGGGACAGGGGACACTGCAGCGAGGTTGGTGGTGCTTGCCAAGTGGTTATGTATTCCGGGCGGTAGTTATTCTCGTAACTTTGCCATAGGTTCAGGCAATTTTGTGTGTTCGCGAAGACCTACGCGAAGAAAATTTGCTGAATTACGGTTCTTGTATTAATCTCTCTTTGCTCTGGTTATGTCGTTTTTGCTCGTCGCTGGTCGTGCGCGTTCTATGTCAGCTATTATTTCAGTTACAGGGTAGAAAAATGGCTCCAAAGGGAAACAACGTCATCCCGAACGCGCATTTCCGCAAGCACTGGCAGCGTCGCATCAAGACCTGGTTCAACCAGCCAGCCCGCAAGGACCGTCGCCGCAGTGCTCGCATTGCCAAGGCTAAGTCTGTTGCTCCTCGTCCAGCTCAGCTCCTCCGCCCTGCCGTCCGTGGACAGACTCAGCGCTACAACCGCAAAATTCGCCTTGGACGTGGTTTCACCCTCGAAGAACTGAAGGCTGCCGGTATTGCCAAGAAGATTGCCCGCACCGTTGGTATTGCTGTTGACTATCGCCGCACCAACCGTTCCGTTGAATCTCTCCAAGTAAGTACTGTGAGCATCAGCTGTTTCTATTATTTTCCTTATTTAGGCCAATGTCAACCGCCTGAAGGAATACCAGTCCCGCTTGATCCTCTTCCCCAAGAAGCTCAGCGCCCCCAAGAAGGGAGATAGCTCGGCCGAAGAACTCAAGCTCGCCACTCAGCTTCGCGGATCTGTCATGCCTATCAAGAAGGTCATCGAACAGGAGCCGGCTCAGCCTGTCACCGAAGAGCTCAAGAAGTTCGAGGTGTACCGTCATCTCCGCCGAATCCGCGCTGACGCTCGCCTCAAGGGTGCTCGTGACAAGAAGGCCGCTGAAGCCGCCAAGGACGGTCTGTAAACTATTGGATTGTGGGCTTCACGTTCATTGTTATTGTTGTTACCATAAACAAGTGATTAAGATCGCTGATTTGCATTGGAAACCGACCGATTTATTACATAACATGAATAATATGCAGCGGTGTTATATACATAAGCTATTCTTTGCCAGTGTGGGCTTTGTCGTAGGTATCCTTGTTTTTGTAGGCACCGACGTAGCCGCTTTCGTCCTTTGTGTCCACTCGACCTGCTTTGCCTTTGCCTTTTCCTTCGGCATCGAAACGCTCTTTGTGGGCACCGGTGTATTTAGTGTGGTCCGTGAGACGGCTGTAGACACCGGCGGCATCCGATTTGGCGGCGTTTTTAACGGAAGGGGCTTCCAGCTTGCTCAGTTTCTCGATGATAATGTCCAGTTCTTCCTAAACAATACATGTCAGTATGTATGGAAGACTGCTTTGTAGACAAAACACTGGTCTTTTGCCGAAACGGTTCAGTTCCTGCAGTGGTTGTTATATTCTGCGGACCTGAACGGGTTTCTTTGTGGTGTTAGCGCGGTCCTTGGCGACGTTGACGAGCACTTGCTTTGTCTCGGCGAAGGTCGCCTTCTTTTTGGTTCCAGTTACTTTGGAGAAGGCGATTCCAGTCATTGTTGTCGTGATTGCTTTCGGCTCCAGGACACCGGCGTCCTTAAGCCATTTGTCAAAATTCTTTCCAGTCATCTCGGTGGCAGTCGCATTGCCGAACTTCGAGAACGCTTCCCATCTACAACTGACCTTTGGTAATAAAATCTGCATAACATGCTCACTTTGGTTTGACTTCTTTTGGGTCCCACTTGAACTCGAACTCTTCCGCTGGTTTCGACATGGTGAGAAAGAAGAGAACCTGAAAGAACGTGGATTGCCTTGGAAGCAATGTGGAGCTTCTATGCGTGTGTGTTTAAAACACATAAAGGTTGCCCCGCGCGACAGTAGTGGTTGTCGTAAACAAAGGAGAACGCATGTCAAACCACCGTGACTGTTGGTGTAACAAATTTGTTTTACATAGTGTAAAATTACTAAATATTGGGTAAATTTGTCTGAACTTTACTCGAAGTGGAGCTGCAACGTCATCCCATGCAGCTTCAAGGCTTGTATCGTCACTAAATAGGAAAAAATATCGATGTGAGAAGAATAGAGAAGTTGAGCAACCGATGTTTGAGTTCAGCGAAATCCTAACAAACATATTAGCACCTCCTGCTTGGCTTGGCTTGTCTTGCACAAGTGCAAAGGTAGTGCTCCTTCTTAGATCTTCCGCTCGTCACCACAACAAAGAAATTTCGCGTTATAAACTCAAGGAGGGATCAAGGACTAAAGGAACCAACGCTGCAATCGCGGAACAGCCCGCATTGAGCAACGGCGATGCAATTATCTGTAGAGTCCCAATTAGGTGAGGATGGGGAGCGGAACAATCACGAATGCATTCTTGATGATCTCCGGGACAAACTGGCGCAAGATATTAGTAAATGCTCGCGGAGGAAAAAAGTGTATGTCCACAATCTCTGCGCCATGAGCCAATTGAGGCGCTTTTGGTCTTGCATGGAGTACTTGGCACTTCTCTCAAGGGGATCGCTTTTCACAGCAAGAGCGGTTTGTCGCGTGTGCGACGATCGCGTTACACGGTACACAGCCGCAAAGGCAGAAGAAGGTGGGTCACTGCCTCCAAAGCGTTTCTATTCGACACACGCGAGGGAGCGACGCCATAATTGTTGGCACACTGGAGCGTTCTGGAAACAAGCAAAATCTCTGCGTTAGGGTGCGGGCGATCGATGCAGCCGTGAAGAAGTTGCCATGTGAACCGGATGTTCTCCGGAGGCGCCACCTGCACGGGGCGGGCGATAGCACACAGCGCGCATTGAGATAATGATAGTAACTGATGGATAATGATCACAGAATTTGAATGGTATGGGCATGCGGGGACCAAAGATCATATTGGAGGAATAAATATGTCTTAAAGCTCTTGGTGCGTGACACATCACTACGACGGCCACTTTTCGCAACGGTTGCGAAATGCTCTGCAGGCTTGATGTGCGAGAAAACAAGTAAACAACGTTGAAAATCGATTTTCGAGCTATAATAAAACAAGACATAAGCATCTCCAACCCTGGACTTAGAGGCCTAAGAATATACCACGTGAGACCAAGTACTAGTTACGGAAAGGCGCCTTTCGAATTCACTCCATGACGCGAACGACAAACAATGCGTCTCTCCCACAGAGACGCAAACTCGTTTGGAGCTGCGGAGAAACATTGTCGAGTGAAGCCATACGGGATGAATCACACGGCTGGAGGACGCTCTCCCGGATGGTAATTGCGGGGGAGGCGCTGTCCACTTTACTCGGTTAGAAGACAATAGCGCTGATTGGCCGTGGGACAGGGTCAATTGCCGGCGGCCCTCATTCCCGATTGCACTGCCGCCTCGATGTTTAAAGTGCGGAGTGAACGACTAAAAACGCAAAACGCACCCCGATGCGAAAAGCTCTGATGGAGCAAATCTGATTGCGCCGACACTAGTCAACAACAACGTCTGCAATCAGTGGCACGTGTTTCTGCACAAATAACCGTATTTATTATGGAATTTAATCACTCTCTTCGTCAGAACTACCCGGCGACGCATCCGAGTCATCACCACCACCATTGGCCAACTCCTTTTCGCTCTTCTCCTTCATTATCAAATAATCTCTCGAGCTAAATGCGAACTTCAAGATGTCGTTTTCCTTGAGTTCGTAGTAGCGCTGCGGTTCGATCTTTTGTCCATTCAAGAAGGTCCCATTCGCCGAACCGAGATCGATGATATACGGTAGCACGCGACGGGACTTCGATCCGTCTGATTTCACGTAGGGAATGCTACGATACTGTAGCACGGCATGTTGTTTTGAGCAGCTGGGGTGCTCGACGAGGATGTCTCCCAGCTTCTTCTCACGACTGATCATGTAGGCGGACTGACGGTGTATGTACAGTACAGCCAATTGGTCATCACCTCGAAACGGGTATAGACGCCAACGGCTTTTCGGTGTTCGGGCTTCCGGCGGTTCGTTGTACTTGATAACTACACCTTTGAACATGTTCGTGTCTTCTGCTAGTTTTCCACTAGGGGCAAAGCATGGCTTCTCCACCTCCTCTGGTGGAATCGTTTCTTCCTCCTTCTTTTCGTACATCTCCGGCCGTCCCCATTGGATCTTCTCATCCCTACAATGTAATTCATTATAAACACTCATAACGCTACGTTTGAGGATAAGGCAACCTGCGGTTGCTGATCCCAAGGGATGCTGGAACACAGCTGCACTTGGCTCAACGTACCCAAGTCTTCCGCTGCCACTATCGCTCGGTTCCTTCTTTAGCGAAGCGATTCTGAATGTCGAGCGAGACGGTTTCTGATCTTCGCGAGCGTCAGGTGATATCGGCTCCCGCTTCACAACTGGAGAACGGCTTCTTTGGCGACGCCGGTCCCGTGAACGACTTCGGTCCTGGCGACGCCGCCGATCTCTGGAACCGCTTCTGGATCTGTGTTGGCGGCGCTCTTCGCGTTCCCGAGATCGCCGGCGATGGTCACGGTTGAAATCTCGACGACGGTCTCTGTCCTTGTCATGACGATCGCAGTTGCAATCGCGAGACGAACGAGGAGACGAAACGTCTCTTCTTCCGTGTTCTGGAGCGTACCTTTTGTCACGATCGCCCATCGTTAGTACCTGCAAATGAAATCAAGCATAAGAACCGAACTCCCTTATAAACCTATACAAAACCAAGAAAAGCATTACCATTTTGTATCGCATCGCTTTTTATATAGTGATGGTATCAATTTTTAGGTTTTGGGCTTATTCGATGCAAAATTTAATTTGTAATAACATCTAGATGCCATATTTTGCATTTAAGGAAAAAAAAATCAGAAACCAAGCCTTGCTAGTAGCAAGTTGCTACTTCGGATTTCAATGAATCCGCCGCACTTAATTCTGCTCAATTTTTATCAATTCTGGTGATCTTGCGCGCAAATGACACAGAACGATCTACACTACAATGTGATACTAAACGCACTAGAAAAAAAAGACGACGATAAATCAACAATTTTCCCGGCTACACGACTTCACGCTGTCGTGAGTCACTGACGAATCGGGCTCCCGACCAGATTTCACTTAGCACTCGAGCATATTGCTCGAAACCCTAAGAAACTAAACAATTAAACAAATGCCCTCCCCCAACGACATCGCACAGCCCTGAAAAACTGCCTGAGAAATAACTTCCAAAAGATGGGGTACCGTATCTTAAACCTTTGCTCTCAGGGATATCAATTGTGAAGCGCGGCTCCCATCCATTTATGTACCATTTCTTTTACCTCTTTCAAGGACTCTTTCGAATTGCAGATGCCCCCGTGGAGCAATGGCCGGATGACCGATTAATTACTATGTGACACGGCATCGCCCGTCGTCGTTACCCAACGTCTCTTTCGTCGAGCCCAGCGGGCGCGCACCCTAGCGGCGCCACTGGCCAAGGCCTGAGGACAGCGCGCGTCTAGTTAGTCTCGCGGCCTCGTCACGCGCTTTGTCTTCCTTGCGCGGCTATAGTCGGCTTGGTCGGCGTCGCCGCTTCCAGAAGGCAACGATGACTTTGCCGAACATGGATCAGGTGTACACGAACATGACCTCCTTCTATGAGTCCTCTACAAGGTAAGTGCCCACCGTACACCAGTGGTGTCTATGCAAATCAACGGTGCCGATCGATTGTTTCGACAAAAGATTCCAACCAACGAAACTTTCCAGCGGACTCAATTTCGATCGATTCACCGACGAAATCATGAACGAATCGACGGTGGCTCGTCTCCGGCAACAATACTGGACCGCCAAGCAGCTGATTAGATCAAAGTTGGGACGAAAGGAGGACGAACATCTTCTCGCCTCTGATGCGGAGTTTGACGCCAAGCTTTCGCTTTTCTATTCTGTACGGGACACCACTCAGAACATGCTTGCCTGTATTGAGGATTACCATCACTATTTAACAGGTACCGTTTGTTTTAGAGTGTTTTCAGTTTTTGGTCTTTGGCGACTGACATATCGTAGAATCTTATCGACAATAAGGACAATAAATTGGCCGACCTACTGACAACTTCTAGTGAGTACTGAAACGGAATCCTCGACTCTAATGGATAAAAAAAGCGGCCATAACCATTAAAAGCTAATAATTGTAAAAAAAACCTCTAATAATTACGAAAAACAGGAGCTATTTCCTTTCATTTGCTGAATTGCGCATTGTCTCTCCTTTGAGGTGGTTCACTATTTGAAAAGTTACGAAATTGGCCGGAGAAGGAGACTACTTCTTTGTGCATTCGTCAGTAGCGTGCTCTAGTTGTTTTAAATGCCCACGTTTCTGGTTATGAGACATGAATATTAATGGCATTGTTGACCCATGGGCAAAAACGGCGTCACATGAATAAGAACAAACTGGGGAACGCTGGGTTGTCTCCCAATCAATCGAGGACTGTCCACTTTGTTCATACGCTTTGTGGCATATTCTGATTAACATAACGATGCAACTTTGTGGATTCGTTCCAGAAGCCTCTCGAGTCGAAGGTGACTTCGGAATGTTCCTAAAGGCGAGTGGAAAATGCGAAAACACTGATGCGGGGAAAGTGATGAGCGCTGTTGGAAGGGCGCAAACCTTCTCAGCTGCTCACAGGTGGGTCACTTCCAAGCGTATCATGCTGGCTTGTCTTTTAGATCAAAAATTCGAAAGCCACTCATTCGGTTCTATCAAGAACTTGACGTTTTCAATGAGCGAGCCATTTCCGACTGCTGCGCTACGGTTGAAGCAGCGGAGAAGGCGCGCATCGAGTATCGCGGGTCCCTTCTGTGGATGAAAAAGACCAGCGAAGAATTAGATCCAGATACGGAGAAGCAGATGGAGAAATTTCGGATGGTCCAGTCGGCTGTGAGAAAGAACAAAGAACGCTTCGATAACTTAAAGCTGGATACGCTGCAAAAGGTCGACCTCCTAGCGGCTTCTCGATGCAACCTGTTCTCGAATCTCATACTCAGCTACCAAGACGACATGCTCAATTTTCTAAACCAAGCCAAGAGAGCCTACACCACCGTCGGAGAGAATATAAAGGGATATGACAATTATGAATTCCAGGTTTTAAAGGTGAGCGTTGGTTGCATTCATGTCAGTGGAGAATTTCTACTTGGGATCGATCTATTACGGATAAAGGGCTTCTATAACCACCAGTTCAAAAAGAAAAAAAGAACATGATATTTTGCTAAACACGATATCGCAGATAAACTACATTAAATTTAATTAAACCACATGAACTATGCAATGTTCATTGCCACATACTGTTATGAATGTAATCTTAGGTAATTGGCCACTTAAGTGCATTTAAAAAAAAGCGGCCTGATTAGATGTAATTTGAGAAAATTAAACCGACTTTTAGCTTTTTAGACACTCCGGCATTAACGGTGAGGATGTTTTAGGACTTGATCGATCCATTGAAGAGCATGGAAATGGACGACTTCTCGACGAAGAAGATAGAAGCTGAATCGACCATTGAAGAGGAAAGAGATTGGTAACTAAATATGTGCCTTCTTGATAAATCGAAACTAATTTTTTAGTCTGCTCGATATAAACGGCGAACAGGTTACCCAAGAACAAGCCCAACAGCAGAGAACCTCTCGAGATTCCCTCGAGCGTCTTCTTTTCGGCCTTGATTCGCCTGATCGAAAGCCTCTACCCACTAGAGCACCAACAGAAAACGCGGAACCTGGTGAGAGGAGTCTCATTGAAGAAGTGGATGAGGTGCTTCGCATTGAGAGTCCTTTGGGAATCGTCGAATTCGATGAACCCAATGAACAGACTACACCACAGAAGAAAATAGGTCCACTTCCGATGCTGTCGGAAGTAGAGAACAACGTGGAGATTCCGAAACTCGCACCACCTACAGGATGGGAAAATAGACCGAAACGTAAGATGTGAAAATTCTCAGTTATGGCACCTTACATCATCTGATAATATTGCTCTGATATTGTCTTTAGTTAATAATTTGGGATTATTTATGTAAATAGAGTGAACAACGCATATATTCAGAAAGTGACAGCAACTCGCTTCTTTCTTTGGACACTGCGCCTGTTTCGTCTTCTTCTTCCCTCACCACCTGGAATCCCTTTACTGGAAACAATGCACAATCCTCCAATGCAACACCCACTTCGAAGTCCGATTTTCTTCCGTCCGACCTCCTAGATGCAACGCCAAATAATTCCTTCCCAAACCCTTTCAGCGGACCAGAGAAGGTAAGAATTTTTAATGTTACCCATATAAGAACTGGACTCTTTAGAACTGGACCGATCTACTCGCGGAGTTGGAACAATTCAACACGCGAACCGACACGAGTGGATGCTAACATGTTGTTATTTAAATTATTAATTACATTAATTAAATACACTAATGTGGAAGTTTGTCAGGCTGCTTAGCAGTTCAAATCCTGAAGTAATCACATTGTAAGTTATTGGGCACTGTAGATGCGTCGCTCAATATTTCTTGATAAAATCGATTTGATGAAGGGGGAGGGCGGTTTAGGACGGCGCTGCCACGGGATAGTCGCGCGTGGATAAGGCGAGAGGACGCCGACCCAAACTTTGAAATCATACTTCACAGGATCATTTCCGTAGTGTTTTCACCATCTCGCTTTCTCTGAAAGCCACAACCAACAGTGGTGACGAAATGTAACGTCGCCTCCAGAGTGTGAAGCTCGGCGCCCGGCCACCGGGCTGTGCGCCGTTGATGACTGCGGAGAGCGCTTTGCAAATTTAGCCTTACGGGGATCCTTTGAAGGCTACTGTATTGTTTTGTTATCTACGATAACGGAGTTTTGTTATCTACGATAACGGAGTTTTGTTATTTACTCCGGATAAGTAGATACACACACACCAGCAACTCCAGTCTTGAAAGGGTTGGCTTGAAAGCTTGAAACTCCTAAGTATGAACAGTATTGGTCTTCTTATTGCTTCATCGATCTCTTACAGTAAAGAAGACCGAACCCTCATCATAAACCGTTGAAGTGAGCTCCGTTAATTTGGTTGTCCGTTTTGTCTGTCTCGTTCTGCAGGGTGAAACTTTCTTTGAGGTTTCACTTGCAGTTTTGAATATCGCGTATTCCAGTCGGTCGAAAACTCAAAATGGTCAGGAAAATGGTGGTTGCGATCCGCATCATTGCAATGGTACTTTCTGTTGTTTAATAGCCCAAATCCTCATCTTTATTCTTTTAGATCTCTTTGCTGACGCTTTTCACCTTCCACCTTGTCGATTTTGCACTCGAATGCCATGAGCATTCCAGGAATTCAACATCTGCTGCCACTTCAACGCCGCCCGTGCAAGTTGTCACTAGCACAACCGTTATTACCGGTAATGCAACACAACCTACGGAAATTTCCAGTGATGGAGTCATTAGTGCAGAGTCTGCCAAAGCAGAGTTCTGCAAGAGAACCTGGTTTAACAGTCAATACCGCTTCGGAGACTACAAGATGGCCGAGACCGTAGCATTACCGTGGTGGCGAAGCGCTCTAGGCATCGCTATCTTTGTTTTCAACATCATCCTCATCGCAATGGCCATATTTTTCGTCGTCAACGTATTCATTGGAGTCTTTAAAGACAAAATCGTAAGTTTCTCATAATTTTTTATTTGTTTCTTGTGTGTATTTAGGCCACACCAGAGGCTTACCGAATGTGTAGCAATTTGATGTTTTACAATACCCAGCCGCTCATTTCAGGCATGTTTCATGAAAGGGCTGTTTTGCGTTGCTCTCTTCTTCTTTGCCGTCGGTATTGTCATCACTCGAGGATATGCAAACTCGGTAAACAATCTTTTGGTAGTCCCATTAAAACATGTTTTAATTTCAGCCGATTGGCTTCATTGCCGCTGTTCTCTTCATGATCGATGTTGTGGTTTACGAGGAATGAACTGGTTTCTGTTCAACTTCATTTATTTAATAAAATAAAATGTTCCAGCTATGAAAGAAAGATTCGTTATGTGAGAGAGTCGATATGTATTTATTTAAAAGGGGTAGAACAAAGTGATATCTAAATGATATGGTCTTAAGATGTGAATATATAAAAAATAAAGAAATAACTACATAGTCAAATAAGGACCATTTGTCGTTAGAACTGTGGTTTTCGATTGGAGATCTTGATGAGTCTGTCGAGGAGACGCTGGTTGTCCGCTTGTATCTTACGCTCTCGCTCTTTCTGAAATTTAGCCAGATTAATGAGTTCTATTCTTTTTTCCCGATTATTGCTTTTTTACTATTATTTCAAATGTTTTATAGGAAGTTTCTGGGGCATAATTTTCAGCTACATGGGGATGTTTCGAAAGTGGGGATGTTTGTAAATGGAGAAGTTTCGAATAGATATGCTATTTTCAACGTTGTTGCACCATTACTTTTCTTCGCCGTGAACGCAAAGTTTTGTATCATACTCCTTTGTGTCTCACAACATCTTGTATCGTATAGGAGCGTACATTCGAGAGATACGGACATTTTCTCAACTTCTGTTTTTGTTGTATTGTCGTCTTTTCTCCGTGAGGGTTCAACAAGCGACATCATTTGATGTGACAAACGCTGTAAAAGCCTTGATGTACTATTTAGTGCGAACACCGCTGACGCCGGAATTCCAGACGATTTCCTAATTGCCCGAGTACATGTTTCTCTCTGTTTTGAATGTAGGATGTGGAAGCACCTCTTCTTCAAAGTGATTCTGAGGAGTTTTCGACCTTATTCACCAGCTCTTGAGTACAATTTGGTTACTCGTGGGTGTTAATTACATGAATCTCTTAGGACAAGTATAGTGTTTTTGCTTTTCGGATAAAAGCAAGCTTAATAACGGTATAATTCCTAACATGCAATCTACTGGGCGTTTCCAAAATGTTTACAACAGCTTTTATAGCGCAGCTCATTCTCTTCTTTACGGTTTTTGCCAATTTATTGACGAAGGGACATCTTTTGTACTTTTACTTATTCATTTTTGGCCGCTGTATTTTTCCGAAAAACATCGAGATGCACGATCCAACATGACGAATTTCTTCATCACAATTCACAACGCAAACAGGTTGTCATTAGGATTCGACGGAAAATGTATTATCTGAACGGGACTCGGTGAATAAGAAATAAACTCGCCCTCATTTCTTTCACATAGATATATAGAACTCGATTCCGTGCAGTGAACCCCGGCGACAAAATTATATTCATTCGAGCATTGTTTATGCTCTGGCTGTAGGAGAAATGCTCGTCCTAGGCATGAATAACATGCGGTCTTCCCCTACGACCAATTCATCCGTACCCGTTCAAAACGAAAACAACCTAATAAATCCCAATTGACTTGCAAATATCGTCTTATTTTACCTGCATGGGCGTTTTCCGTGGCTGGTTCTGCTGCAGCGAATTGGTCGAGGCACGCCTTCCCGCGCCATCGCTTTTCGGCGCCGCGGGGACCGATTTCGAGCGACGCGAGTCGACAGCCGGCTTCATGTCCAAGACCTAAAGTGGCTTCGGTTGGTGCTAGGAAAGCGGTAGGTCTAATTAGGCGGTCATTCAGCATGGGTAGATGTTTACCCGTTGCCGGTGGGCGATGAATCGGTGCACGGCGATGTGTTGGTCGACGCGGCGCGACATCGACGGTGTTGTCGCCAAGACGACGCTGGGGACCGCGAAGCCGCGCCGATCTCGCCAAGAGGCGGGGCTTCGGCAAGTGGCTGGCAGCCAGAGGGAAGCGCGACTGGATGATTAGTCGACGGCAGCACGCGCCAATGCACCACGTGAACCTTCAGGACAAAACTGGGAAGGTAAGCTCTTTGCAATTGTTTTTATCATCATACTTCATCTTATATCCTCAGGAGTATTTATCCCAGTTAAAGATAACTTTAGCGCGGCTTGCTTAATTTAATAGAAAACCCTTATTGCCAACTATTCTACCAACTTTACTATATCACTTAAATAGTGATTCCTAAACATTGTACACCTTCATTTTTGATCTTATAGGTTTGACTGAGCGTATCTCTACTCAAAAAGACTGTCGCTCGGAGATGTCGAAGATTGGAAATTAGACAATGTCAGAGTCACATCGTTTCATTTGTTTTTCCCATGGACGTTTAAAATCGGCCCCCACATGTAAACGTACTGCTGCAACGTAGCCGGTTTGTAAGCAGATGTACTTCTCAAATCTATGAAAGATCAAACTGACTCGGGCTGAATGTATGAGATAACCCTTTAGCGGATATCGAGGGTGCACTTTGTAAAATTTCCGATAAAGCCATTATGGAACCTTTGTGAGCTTCTACTTCATTAGTCTCTTGAAAGGAAAGGAACAATGGTAAAAAAGCACTCAATCTCACCTTATCTCCTTCTTGATCTGACACCGCACTCTTTTAACCACAAAATAAAAGAAGTAAGTGCGATAAAAGTGTACATATAGTCGATCATGCATGTCAAACGAGTTACAAAATAGGTTATATTCTTTAAGTAGCTGTTTAGCAACCCGTTTAAATGTTCGCTAATTCGTTATCATGCTTGGGAGAGTGTGGTGTGTTTGCAGAAAGTTTGCCTTTTTCACCCTTAATATGCGCACCCTCTTCTGTTTAGTGGAACAACTATTCCAAAGTCTTGGAAAACAACCCTTTCTAAATTTGGAAAACACATGTCCAGCGCAATTAGTTTCCAAACGTTCCAAGTGCATCGCAAAACTGACAAAATCGCAAACTAAACCTGCTTTTAATGGTGTGAGTTACTTAGCACCAGAAGTATTTCTTGTTTGATGGAAACTTTGCTTAACCAAGCACACCTATATTTCTCGGAAAGAGACATGGAAATGTCCCCTTTAGACTCTTCTTATCCATTGCTGCGCCAAAGGGCAGGTGAAAATCGTCGAAGAGCTGGCAAAAAATCCGGACATCGATGTGAACATCGGCGACAACGAGGGAAATACGGCGCTAATCTTCGCCGCCCAGGCAGGTGAGTAATGACGGGATTTTCACGCTTTATGTGGAACTCACGCGTTGTCGTCACGTCAAGCCGGATGCCCCCACAGGGTACAGCGAAAAAACATCTTAAGGGCTGCGCTGAGGCCTTTTCGTCCCAGTAGACTAAGCGTCCGCTTTGAGAGGACGCCGTCGTTGAGGCGGGTGTTTTCTTTGGGAAACCTGGGAAAACGATTAATTGGGTTTGTGGAACGAATTAATTATAGATGGGGAGTTTACTCTCTAGAAAGGAAAGGGAAGCACAGTGGACGGTGGAGGTGCATAACTTCGTGTTGTTAAGCTGAAGCCAAAAATGTCTTTTATTTGCATGGTCAACACGTAAATAAATAGCCATAGGTTCTACATAAATTCATCGATTTTTCATGGAGTCCTCGGTAATAGTGGGCATCCGCGCCTATTACGTGTGAAACCCGTGTTTGATTTCCGGCCGGGGAGTAACTTTTTTTCTCATTTTCATTCAGAGCATTTTTTTAAATTCCGCAATTCGTAAAACAACAAGAAAGATTGGCTTTCAGAATTATTCTCCAAAAATTTAATCTCGTAAAGTACAACTGTTCCTAATGCTTCCCAATTGTGCAGACGAGGAACCAAATCTCGTTTGTGCGTCGTTGGTCGATAACCGATTGTAGTCCGAAATGGAACATTTTATATAAGTCGACGGCGCCTAATAAGTTGATTAAACGTGCACGCACACAATGCGCGTCTTTGGAAATGGGGCAGGTGAGAAAGTGACTATAGCTGCAAATTTGCAAAGGGCAATGTCCTTTACAAGACTCGTTAACTATTTGCGTAAAACAATCGTAAAATCTGGGAGTTAATTGCACAGTGCATGGTGATTTTAATTGCAGTTGTATGATTTTTGAGAAAATGGCGCTGATTGAATTTGTTACCAGACATTTTTGAACCTACGATGATTGTAAACACAAGATCAGTTAACGCCCGATAAATCAACACTTTTAGTATAAGTGATTCGTTCACACCAACGATTGTTCTTTGTAGGTCATACGGCAATTGTCCACTTGCTCATTCAAAAGTTCCACACACTTAACATCGACCAAGTGAACAAAGTGGGACAGTCCGCACTCATCAAGGCGGCTATCCAGGGAAGAATTGGATGCGCCAAGGCACTCCTCAAAGCAGGTAAATCAAGTCGCATTTTTTTTGCTTACCTGATTATTTCAAGGAGCCGATCCCTACAAACGCGACTACTCTCGCGGATTTTGTGCCCTCGAGTGGGCAGAATACGTCTCACGCACAGAGTGCGCTCATGCCATCGCTCACTACATGATTGAACCCTTCAAGAGTCCTCCACAGAAGTTGAGCAAGGCGACGCCGAATCTCAAAGAAGTAGCGAGAGTGGTTGCAATTCCACTATTCAAGGAGGTTCCTATATCTCGGCCTCGGCTCAACTCAGCGCCTATTCCGACTTTTAAGATAATCTCAACTGACGGAAGGTGCAGTTCGAAGCCGCCGCGAAAGGTCAGACCCGCTCGGCCAAGCAGTTCGTTGGCTTGAGCAGCGATAGAGATTTCGTGGTAAAAACGAGTCAAGTTGTTTGTATTACATGAGTGATCTTCCATAAACTTTTATCTGACTGACTGTGTTGTATCCGCATTCAAAGAAGTCCCACTGACACAACGTGAAAATCACACCTGATCGACATCGTTCCATATTTCTTTGTTTGTCTACGGTTTCTCTCGCCGCTGTCACGGGATAGTCGCGCGTGAATAAGGCGAAAGGATGCCGACCCAAACTTTGAAATCATACTTCACAGGATCATTTCTGCAGTGTGCTTTCACCATCTCGCTTTCTCTGAAAGCCACAACCAACCGTGATGACGAGATGCAACGTTGTTTCCGGAGCGGGAAGCTCGGCGCGTGGCCACTGGGCTGCGCGCCGTTGATGACTGCGGAGAGCGCCTTTGGGTGTTCTCTTTGGAGGCGTCGTTTGCCGAACGGTGCAAAATAAAATTAAACCATAACGGGGTCCCTTTTAAGGCTGCTGTATTGATGCTTTTGTAGAATACGTTGTTCGTTACTGAACGTTGAACAATAGGTCACATGTATAAGTCACCTTAAAGAAGCAAGACAGTTAGCATGTGTGAAGTATAAAAGTTTACAAAAGCTTTACTTCTATTTTTTTCCTATTTTCCGAGACATTCTTTCGCATTTCACTAAATAATTCCGTGCGCCAACTCGCTTTATGAGTGTATCTCGACTCGCGATCGCAAGAGACGGATAATATGAAGGAGTAGCATCCAACATATAATAAAAGGCTACATGTGCGTGCGTGCGTCAGTCACGCCCGAACGTGCGATCTTTCCGAAAACAGTGCATGTGGTCCATTCGCAGTGGTACACGAACTCGCGCTCATTCAGACGACTGGCGCACTTCTGTGCGCTCGTTTGAGCTTTTTTGAATGAGTGTGGATAACAGAATTGTACCAGAAAGGGGCGCAAATGAGCAAGTTAAGAAAAGGGCTAAAACCCTGTAGCTTTCAGAGGTTCCACGGCAGAGAGAGCTCTAATACGCAGAAGTAACCCACAACTGCGCCATCCCTGCGCTACTGCAGGGCCGCGCTTGTTAAAAGTTAAAAACGCGCTACTACCTGAAGCACCGCGCAATTTGCGCGCATGCCCTGTTTATTGTTCCATAAAGTGAAAATAAGTCACCTTGAGCTGGTTTTTTTTCTTGATTTCTATTGGTGAACTAATTTTAAGGACGTGTATGCCTTTCCAGCGAAAAATTTAATTGACAATTATTGGGTTGGTGCATAATAAATGGCCCCTCTTCTCAAGCAATTTTATTGGCGAATATACATTCCTAGGATTCAACGTAGGTACCGTTAGACTCTACAAGTCTTTGCTAATGTGTGGCCTAAAGGTGGATACTACATTCTTAGAATATGGGACATTCCGAGTCGAAAAACTTTTCGACCCAATTTTTGACCTTTGCCATGGGATCAAATATTTTTTTGGACAAAGCCTTGCTACTGATATGGGCAAGATATTATTCGGATAGAGTAGGATCTGGGCTACATCCTGGGTGGAACAGAATAACTAAAGCGAAAGTTTAGAGTTAAGAACAAGCCAACTTTAAAAAAATGCGGCTTTGACCTCTCGCCCTAAAAAATAACTTTTTCCACTCTGATGCCTTCCTAATGGAATCTACTCTAGCTGGTGTGTGTAGACAATAGCTACTAACGTTGTCATACTCTGGAACACATTCCAGAATGTTGCTTCTTAACTATGGTGCTTTAAACATAACATAAGTTATTTTTCGCATCGGATGGGATTTTGAACTTTTCACTGGGTCAGCAAGTAGTACTTTCGCAAAAACGTCAGGGATAATATCATCTTTTCACCAGCTATTACGAGGTATGTATAAAATGATTTCATCTCCGATCTATAGAGAATAGCAAAGGCGATTGACATTCTTCGCCGTTTCGGAGTGTTCGTGACGTAGCCAAAAATTGCTTTCCAAATTTGCTGTTTGAAAGCTAAAGGGACCACATAGGCGCCGCTGTATTATGATAGACTAAATATTGGGTTGATTCATATGAAATGAGCCCAAAATTCAATGCTCTTTAATAAAATAATAAGCATCGCTAGGATTCATTGTAATCACCATTATAATGTACAAGTTCTGCCCATTTCGTAGGCAAGCGGCGGATTCCGTGCTCGCAAAATGTGCGAAGTTTTGAGTCAAAGAAAGATAGAAACCAGATTTTGACCTCTTCGTTTGAATTGAACTGCTTTTCATCCAGTTCGTTGCTCA
>JADLIF010001296.1:0-53128 GCA_016648015.1 Steinernema khuongi
CATGGGTCTCAGCGAGAACACCCTGCACGCATCGCCGCCGCTAACCCGACCCGCGGTGGCGATGCCATCCCCCGCAATCGATCAAGCGTTCGCGCACCACAACCGTCCGTACGTGCAGTATCAACAGATCTGCACAGATTCCAGAATGAGTCGGTCAAGCGGCGAAGACAATTCCGACGATGACCGTCGCCCCGCCGCTTACAGGAGCAACAATGGGCACACCTCCAGGTATGACGAAGTCGGCCCACTCGTCACATCCCATGGATTTTTATAGATCGATTACGCGAAGGTCGCCAGACACCGCCCAGAATCTCTCCGACTTCTACAGGCAACGGTTTGGAAGCCATTCGCCGGAAGAGTATATGAACCTCCGGTTGTCGGACTTCGATCCGCACTTCACCGCCGATGAGATCAGAAGCAAGTTGGATCGAGAGTTCAGGAGTTTCCAGCCTTATGAGGTAACTGTAATTGATGATGATGACCAGGGATGTACACCCGGAACCCAAACTTGAAAATTTAATCGAAAAGTAGAACAAATAGGAACATTACAACTAAAAAATCTACTAAACAGCCGTTATAATAGTACTGGGGCGAATTAAATTTCAAACTTTCGGGTACTTGAACCTGAAATCCGAACCCAACATCTTTGATGATGACACAGCACTAGTCCCGGACTCAAATCTGGCTACTACAATCTGCTGACATTGTTTACCCACGCATCACCGCAGCTTCGTCGATGCACAGTGGCTAGAGATAGTGCGTATCAGAGCATGTCGTGTGGCGTCATAGGCATGCGGCCTGCATTGTTGACAAACATATAATGACTTTTTGTAATTCTGCGTGTCGTAACATGCCGCATCATGCTGTTTCTAAGCATTTGCTCAGATAGGCCTTCTAATCTAAGAGTAGGTCAGAGCAAAGTATGAGTGAACAACGAAGCTCCATTCAAACAAGCCTTTCATCCTCTCCCTTCCAGATCAAAGTTGTCCGCAACCCTGATGACTCGAACAGTCGCCTCGCCTACGTGAACTTCGAGAAGCAAAACCACGCCCGGAAAATCCGACAAACGATGATCCAGCACCTGCAGAAAACCTTCGGCCACCGTCTACACGTCGACCCTGCCGGAGTCATCCGTGACCAAGGCGGGAAGTTCTTCCCCGACAGGTTCAACCGGTCTCTACTCGCCCAAACCGACACTACAAAGCGTCAAACTGACAGAAGACGTTCCCCACAGCGAAGACAAGCGGGCGGCAGTGCTGGAGGACAGACATGGCGGTTGAGGCAGGATGATTGTGATGCCACTAGAACACTGTTCGTGGGAAACCTCCCGGGGGACATCAAGGAACACGAGATCAGAAATGTGTTTGAGAGGCACGGAAAAGTAGAGGAAGTGGATATCAAGAATCCAAATGACATGAACGCAGCTTACGCATTTGTGATGTTCCAGGTAAGGGTTTTCTTTTTGCATTTGGAGGGCTCCTTAGAAGATCTGTTTTGGAGTGGACTGTAGATGTGCGCGGAGAATGAGCATGTGCTTGTCCTACTCTGAACGGTCTTCACTTCGACCTGTGCATTACCCGATTTTTAGACCGTAGAGCAAGCCTCGGATGCACTAAGAACGGAACACGATCAAATGATCCGTCCCCGATCAACGCGCTGCAAGATCGGCTACGGTAAAATGAAGACGAACCACAGAATATGGATCGGAAAGATGGGAGACTGGGCTTCGAAAGACATGATCACCAGAGAGTTCGACAAATTCGGTGCGATAGAAGATGTCGATTTCGAAGAAGGCAGTGACTACGCCTATGTCACGTAGGGCTACCATATCCTAGCTCACAAAACAACGTGTTGTTTGCAGGTACACAGATGCCAACGCGGCGGCTGATGCAGTGAAGCAGATGAATAACTTCCCCCTCGGTGGCAAAGACCGCTGCATAGAGGTCGAATTCGCGAAGTAAGCTCCTGCCTCCTTGGGTTTGGTATAAAGAAGTATTTAAGGAACAGCAGGCCGGCTAGAGACCTTCGCGCGATTACCAGGAAACGTGCCCAGTCTGAAGAAGTAGAGCATCCGAAGGCTAAGCAACCGAGGCTACCTGATATCGAGACCATCGACCAGCTGCGGGAGGAACACGCAAGCACGTGGAAGGGAGTGGTTCTGCTTAAGAAGGCTGAGTATCCGCTAAAGTACGTCCTCGATTCGCTCTTAACTTTTCCCTTCTGTCCTTACCCCTCTCCCCAATCCTTTGGCCTTACTTTCCGTGATATGCTTTACTTGTTGCCGGAGGTACAGCACTTCATGGCACCATGCAAAGCGTTTACTTTCCCCTTGACACGCCCTTCAATTTAGGCTCCACAGAATAGCCGGCTCCGAGCCGCTACTGCAAGATGCCCTACGCGACGACTCTGGAACGGCCCATAAACTTATCATTACCCAGAGGCTCGCCCTTGCCAGCCAGTCCACTCTGGAAGAGCGCCTCCGGACCACGGATATGAAGCAGATCTGCATTCTAATGGGCGCCGCCAACGACAACGACGCCCTCCAACCGCTGTGTAAGTACCTCAACGAGAAGCAGGCGGCCGGAGTGGCGATCGTACCGGAGGCAAGTGTCTACGTCTTCTCGTCCTGTGAGATGTCCGACAAACTTCTGGCGCACTTCGCGCCCAACGTCAAGGTGCTGACACGAAATTCGTCATTTCTGCTATTCATAATCGCCCCGAAACCGCCGACCGCGGTCACCAATCCGTCCGTTCCAAAGAGCGGCTAAACCCACCGAAGATCCTCCTTGTATTTTGATATTCGTCTTTGCTGCTATTTTAATAATTGCTGATTTTTACTCTTTTCGTCTTCGTATTCGTCGTATTCCACACTTCTTCCGCATTTCCAGTCGCCCAATATCAGTATACACCCTCGATTTTTGACTTACTCATTTCCCAAACCGCGAGCTAAACGTTGTCCGTCATTTCAGGTGCAAATCAAAATTTCCCTATTATATATTTTCTAATTTTATTTGTGCCAAATCGTTGAGCTCATATTTCCTTTCCTCTTCTCGACAACAGCTGACCTGTGCATAAATGCTATTTCTCTCTTGAGCTTTGCGATAGCTTATGACGAGTTCTTTATTTTCCGAGCTTTGAGCTTTAAACTGAGAACTTATTCGCAGGATATTGTGCTACAATTATGCATGCTCCGAGTGTTTGCTATATTTGCTATGGTGACCATAGGAATGATGGTAAGTTTGAAGTTTACTGACTAATGTAGGATTCAACCAGAGCGCAGAAGAAGGAGATACAACGGAGTAGAATGGATTGTAATGTAATAAAAGTTAGAAGTCTGTATGGAGACCCAAGCTGTGGAGGGACGCACAAGATAGGGTATGGGTGCGAAGAGTTACTCTGGGCAGCAGGAAAGATAAAGTCGAGCCAGGCTGGGCAATTTATTGGACCTTATGTCGCTAGGGTTTACTCTAGTGAATTCTTGTATCTTACAGTATTCCCCTGAAGGGACGGTTTAGCTGACATTCGTGGACTGCGGACATAGCATATACTTAATAGTCTTTACGTATTTAGCACAGGCTTTTTTCGACAAAGTCGAGCACTTGAAGTCCGCTCGTTCTTGGATCTGTTTCTAACTTGTAAGAAACGATGAGTTTATACAGTGCCCCTAAAAACAAGGGTTGAGTCCGGGATCAATCGAGGTTTAGCCTACCAACTGAGACTTTCTTTTCTTTCAGCACTTTGTAAACTTCTAAGAGTCTCTGGGCAAACTTCTGATCACCAAAAGTGAAGTAATGAAGCTCTCTCCTTTTCTGCGCCGATGCCGCAATCAGCTGGATAAGACCTAAGTAGTGCACATTGTAAAGACGAATGGAATCCGACTTCCTCACTCTTCAACTGACGATCTCCTTTGAAAACTCCGCAGCCCCAGTTGCCCGTTGCTATCGGACGGTTCAGATCGTCGAGATGGTCGAAGCCCGCATAGGCCTTCTTGATCTCTCGGCGTACGAAAGACTCCTCCAGCTGTTTCTTGGGATTACTCGCGAATCGTGTCGCGTCCATCGCCACGACTTCAGTAAGGTTACGGTGGAAAAGATCTCTGTACATTTTATAGCTGAAAGGCGAATAGGAGTCAAGGTGCACCTCTGGATCGGAGCGGAGTCCGCTGCTCCGTCAAAGACAAATGAATCGCCGTAGCCCTTGTATTTGCAGAATATCTGGGTACCCACGATGGAGATGGCTTCTTGATCGTTCATGCATTCGGAGACGAGCATGGAGATGATGAGCTCTGGCGCTACAGTGAAACGAATCTCTTCCTGAAATGAAGGGAGTCAGGGTCGTCAGCAGGAGAAATACAGTAGTGATTCTGGGCTTACCTGAACACATCCACTATTCAGTACCCCTCCACCTATATTCTTGTTGGCGAAGTCGATTTCCAGCATTCTGCCCTGTGTGTCTTCAATTTTGTCGTGAGTGTGCACATAGAAGTCACACAAAGGGGTGTCCAAGGTCGAGAAGTCCATATTTTCATGGACACAGTTTCGTCGAACGGAAATTAAACCGTCTGGCACTGAAACAAACACCTTCTGTAAGGCACAGCCACTAAGGAAACTTGCTGTTCTTGGTGACGGAGTCGAAGTAGTGTAGGAAGCACTTCAACTTTTCCATTTTGCACTTCCTACCTCGTTTGAACATCCTAAGATCAGAATTAGAGCGTAATACAGCAGAGAAAGCTAATTTACATGTTGAAGTTCATGTAACTTCTTCCGCGGTGAAGGGGAAACGAAGGCGGCGGAAACGTGCAGAGGAGGGCGTTGGCAAGAAGGCAAGCCACTTGCTCCTGGCTGAAGGTCACCGAGCCAGAAATCTTTGATCGTAACCGAGGGATGGGCTGAAGAAACTATAAAATGGGGGAAATCGTGGACACATACTTTAGTTATAAGTTCATTGAGGCGAAGGGCGAGTTTAGCCATATTGGGCATGACGACTCTCAGGTTATAGGATCGTTGCTCCGATGACATTTGCTTGTTGAACAGTGAATGGAGGGAGTCATAGTCAAATCTCTCAGTTTGATAGGAGTCGATTATGGCCTAGAAATGTAGAGGAAAATAGAGAATAGCCGATGAGGGTGCTTCACAAGGACCTACCGTAACATCCTCAATGCGTGTCTGCGGCGTACACAGCTTTATCAAGCAACGCTTTACGAGTTCCGATTCCGATATCCCGTCCGATCTCATTCTCGAAGTGGAAAAGGGCATACGAACGGTGTGTTGTTCATCCCAACCGTAAGAGTCATCCTGACACTTTGAAGGGAGAGGTCTTGGAAGGCCCTCTTCGTCGATCGACGTCAGATCAACGAAAACGTGGTCGTTTGGACCCATCTTCTGAAGATCAGGGAAGAGCGTTTGGGGCTGCATTATGAATAATTGTATCTGGAAAACAGGTGAAGTCTTTCTTATTACTAGGCATTATATGTATGTATGGTGCTTCTATAAAGCTCTAGGAAGAAGCAGACCCTACGCGGAAACAGAGCCACTAAATATAGCACTGCGCAACGTGGAGGGCGTCTGCATTTTAAGGAGAAGGGGAAGTCGCCCAGGACAACAGTGAAGCCAACGTTGTGCAATCTTGTATGCCGTTCTCTTGCACCTTCGCCCACTCGGCGGTGTGGTGCTCTTTTTCAGGTTTTCGTGCTGCTGGATACAAACAAGTAATGATTCAACCACCATGGTACACAAAGCATGATAACGTTTTATTCTTTTTGTAATATCAAGGTCGTGTCGCGAAGGAGCGATGAAAATTATGTAGTCTTGAGAGATGCCTACTGGCATTAACGTCCAACTCAGAACCTAAAGCCGAAGCGAACGGTATTCAAGTGTCGTAGATGTACGCCCAATGTTGATTCTGATGTGTGCTATCCAAACACTGACAGCATAGCAAACATGGAACGCTGAAGAGTAAGGTGTTTGGAAAGGTTCTTTTTCTGACGCCCGAGCTATGACAGCGTTGACCTAAACTAGCATCACAAAAACATCGTCACCGGCATCCATCGAAGCTTTCCTCGCCAAACATCTGATGTCACTTGGGATAACCTTGCTGTGGTTGATCGCCTACAGGATTGCCTCTCGTCCATCATCCTGGGAGTCGTCGATCGCACATCCCCACACCTGACCAATACAACAACGCGTGTGGTCGCGCAGCTCATTTCTTCCCATCGAAAGCGATATCTTCCGCGTTTGTGCCTTCATTATTATCCCTATACTTTTGAAAGAGAATCTGGCTGGACGCGATGTCGGACAATGCATTGCTGTTCCCCAGCACGTCTACTCATATATTGGACGTAGAAATGGTGACGGACGAAGAGGAAAAACGCTACGCTACGATAGTAATGCCGGGATCGAGTCACGAAGCCGTAGAAGCTGACATTTTGGCCGAGGACAACTATGTGCTCCAATGGAAGTTCTACTCGTTCAAGGAAGGAAAAGATGTCCACAATGTCACTCCTCGTGTGGTGGACTGCTTTGGCGTGTACAAGGACTCGAAGACGGGTGTGAACCACGTGGTGCGGAGCAAAAAGGCGATGATTCCTGGCTTGAATCACCTGAGGATCTCGATGATCAAGATGTCGAAGCAGATGGAATGGAGCGAGGTTTTCGATCCGGAAATTAACTACGAGGAGCGGATTCCGGCGAGAATGTCCATTTTCGATGTGCTGATGCATCACGTACCTTCTGGAGATCTCAAAGAGGTGATAATTTTGATATTCCTCTATTTCAGTCGTTCCTGTGAATGCGGTTTCCTTCTGTGGATCGTCTTCTTAGATTTAGATGCTACCCGGAAGATAAATGGAATTTTCATAATTTCTCATTCCAGGTTACTTCCAAATGTCAAATCTTCTGCAAGACGGGTGTTCTACAAGGCATTGGAGAACGATTGTACTGGAAACGGGAACTGAAGCTCAATGCATGCTTTGTCAACGACGCCTTATTCATCCAGATCGACATGGACTTCGCAATGGAGGATGTAAAGAACCGCTCCGACTTCACGTTTAACTTTAACAAGAGCTCCTACTTCGGAAGACAGTTCCCAAAGGAGATCACACAAGCTGTGGAAGTGCCTGCCGATGCCGATTTTATGGAATTCAGAACAGTCGTCGAGACTCAGTTTCCTAGTCATACGGTGCTTTCAAGTGGAGAGATCGACGCGATCGACCAAGGTATGTTCCTGATATACAAACAGCATGTCACTTTCGTGATTCCAGAAGATCAACTTGTGGAAATCAAGTGCCTCAGGGGAGGATTCGACAATCGCTTCTGGAAAGAACGATCCTGCAAGCTCTTCCTACAGATGTTCTTCTCGGGAAGTCGACGATGCATCCAGGGCCACTCGAAGAGCGACAACATCATTGACATCGGCGAGATCGACCTGGATAGGCTTGCTGAGAAGGGCGCTGACCTCCCAGATCGTCTTTTCCCGTGGTACAAAGACGACGTGCTTAGGTTCATCGACGAGTTCCTCGCGTCGATCTATGCGCGCTTGTCTCAGTCGCCGAATACGGTCTTCACTGTCACAAAGGATGAGGGTCACAGCCGATTCCACATCGAGAAGTCCGAGATGGCATTTACGGACTTTTTCCCGATGGAATTTTTGACGCATTTCAATATCGATACATAAATCCGTACAACGGTTGTTACGATATTAGGGGATCTGAAATTCAAGTCTAATCTATCGATCTTAGCCAGGACGTTACCTTCATAGACATGCAATGACCAGTCCGTAGCTACAGTAACCCGGTGAATACGGTAACCCGGGATGCCAGCCTACATTTTCTCAATATTTCAGCTTGGATGGCTCTTTTGAAAGAACCACGTGAAGGCTGTATATCGTGTACGGAACCCTTTACCCAAGATTCGTCTCTCACCTATACGTCCATGTTACTCAATTTACTGCTTATCTCATCTCCTGTACTTGTGGGACGAAGTGTTCTTAGGCTTCCACCCTTTTGTAGAAATGTTTACAGTTCACACCTTTCCATGCCATGTTCTAAACAGCTCAATCAGTCACTCTGGCACACCACGATAAACTAACCAGCACAAGATATTCTCCCTCGATGTGGTAGTGGTAGAAGTCGGTGTTCTCCTCTGGGTCTCCGATCTTCAACCGACTTTCAGTGACGACCTCTTTTACTGTATCGTATGTGAATAGGACCTGAATACCGTTACATCTACCAGACTCCTCACACCCACGTGATGCTGATACGAATCCAGTCCTTCGGAATCGAATTTTTCTCCGAAAACGATATTGTCAGCAGCGACATTTTTCTTCGAAGTGAGCGTTTTGAATTGGAACGTTTCGGGTTTCGAGCCTTTCTTGAAGACTTTCGTGATACTCGCGAAGAGAATCACTTTGCGCATGAGCCATCCATAGCCTAGAACAGCTATGGAAGAGACCTATGGATGTCTCACCTTTTGCAGCAAGGTACTCCTCGAAGTTTTCCGATTTCTCAAGTTTAAAGGTACCTAAAAGAAAAAGACTAGTGATCTATAGGCCAGAGAAGCGAAGGCTTGCCATAGAACTTCTCTGGAAGCTGTTGTGCAGCACAAGTAACATGCACCAGCGACACAAGAAGGATGACAGAAGCGAGCGAAGATAGTTTCATATTTGGAAATGGGGAGACTGGCGACTTGACGACCAGAAAGGGAATACCGGTTATCCTGGGCATTTAGTCAATGATCAGAGTAGAAAGCACAAACATCAAATTAAGCGCTCATTAGCGCCTGTAGAGTTTGCTGTATGGTGAGCAGGGGTCAGAGAGTTACAGAAGCAACAAATTTATTCATCCAACAGTTAACATTAGCACATTAGAGAAGAACTTCTTACACACGCTTGTAGAAGTGCTTGCAGATGACGTCTCCCGAGTTCATGGTCTGAAACACAATTTCATTATAAAGGGGGACAACGTCAGTCCAAGTCGTTGAGGAATTCCCAAAAAGTAGCATTTCTCCAAAAGGTTCCTATCACACCTAGCCATGCTGACAACATGCACGGAGCAGGTTCGGTCCCACCCAGGGGCATGTTTTTTTTGCGTTCCCACCCTCAGTTAATATAAACTCCACGATCTTACCAGAATGAGTTGGTTTCCAACGACACGGTAGTAGTAGTTGTTCCTCTCGCTCTCAGCGGCTCCGAGCTGCAGGCGGGTTTCCTTCAGTTCGTCCTTGGCCTCATCGTATGTGAAGAGAACCTTGTGCTGTTCCGAGTCCAATCCTTCGGCCTGGAATTCTTCGCCCAGGACAATGTTATCGGCTTCGACGTTCTTCTTCGAGGTGAGATTCTTGAAACGGAAAGTTCCGGGCTTGGTGCCTTCCTCGAACACCTTGGTGAACTTGGCCAGCAGGATAACCTTGCGCATGAACCATCCATAGCCCTCGGCGACCAGATACTCCTCGAAATTCTCGCTCGAGTCGAGGTCGAAGCGACCTGAGAAGAGGAAGAAGGTTGCACCCACGCAAAGAAGTTAGACTTACCGAAGAATTTCACGGGCAGGGTCTTAGCCGCGACGGTGGAGTGGACCACGGAAGCCGCTACCACGAGGAGGAGGACGGAGGAGAGCTGCATGACTGGAATGCGAGTGGACAAGGATCTGGGCCCGCTTATGTCCGATCGAGGAGAGGGCGGGCCGTTCTCTGATCATCGCAGTCGGCCTGATCATAAACATCGGACACATTTGGGTGCCGACGCTTACCTCGCACGTCACCTGATACATAAACTGTTTATGACGAACATTCTCGGTGCAATCGTGGTGTGAAAAGTAGCCACTTGGAAGATGTGGCTCCCACTTTCGACCTGTGCGTGTGAGCCTCACACATACACCTGGCCACCACGCGTAGAACAAAGGCATGCACACCTATGGAGGCCCTTATGAACAAGAAAACAAGATTTCCTTCGGTACTACTGTCATACAGTGCAATGCGTAAGGATATTTAAGTGGCCATTTTCTGTTTATGTGATAGATGGTCGTTTTTGTTTTGACTTCGTTCGATAGGAATCTTCATAGCAAAATGTTTTCTAAAGGCGCCTTTTCAATTGATCGGGGACACAGTCGATCGCCGGACAAACTCGCATCATTGTCCCTTGCAATGGGCAATTCTTGGGCAATTTGCGAAATCGAATGATTTTATGGTCCCACTACTCGTACTTTTTGCCTTCCTACTTGGTCAGCGTCTTTGGAGAACTTAGAAGAACTGATTCTGCAATGAAGGTTACACGTCACACGCCGTCTTCGTAAATATCAATACCAATTTCTTAAACCGAGGGACTTTATCACGCAGGCGGAAGCGTAATCACGCGATCAATTCTGTGGGATCAAACCGTTTGGCAAGAGATTTCCCACCTTTGCACTTAACGAATACTAACCTTCCACATATCACCCGAAGTCTCCATTCTTGACTTTCCATATATCGAATTGTTCTACTTCTTGTTGATGATCCTTCTTTCCACACATTGTTAACTGGTCGGGTCATTTCTTCAATGTCAGTGCCCATAAAAGTCAAATAAGTCGATAGACAATTCCCACTGCGTGCATTAAGATGCTTAGTCCCTCCTCTGCTGGTTCACTCGGCGAAACAATATGTATGTATTTGTAAAAAAGTTATGACTTCCGCATGAACTCATCACACATATATGTATAATATATCCAACAATAGTCGGCGAGGAATGATCACATCGTTCCTTCCACTGTTAGTTCGACCCATTCTGTATTGCCACCACAGGAGTGAAATAGGGGTGAGCCATGGCTTCGACGGCGGTTGGCCGTTCCTGGTGGTCGTAGCGTAAGAGCTTGTCCACAAAGTCAATCGCCTCGTTAGTGGCAATGTGCCTGTTGGAGCTGTTCACGAACGATTTCCACTGGCGCCGGGGGTAGCTGGAATAGAAGAGTGGATGAGTCGAAGACATCCATCTCGTTTGACATACATTCCTAGCAAGTCGTTGAAGCGATTGTCCAGATCGATCTGGTACTTGTCGAGGTACTTGAAGAGGTCGTCCGTGCCCAACACCTTCGCTATGCGGATCAGTTGGTCGTAGTTGTCGTGGCCTTGGAAGAAAGGGTCCTTTCGGAAGATCATTGAGGCGAGCATGCAGCCCAGGCTCCACATGTCCAGAGAGTAGTCGTAGAGCTGAATGACAACAAAATCGTCTCCGCGTAGAGCGAAAGAGAACGTACTTGGAAGTCCACGAGCAGCTCGGGTCCCTTGAAGTACCTGGAGGCAACTCGAACGTTGTACTCCTGTCCGGCGTGGTAGAACTCGGCCAGTCCCCAGTCGATCAACCGCAGCTAAGGCGAATTATGAGAGGACTCGTCAAGGACTTGCTCACCGTTCGGTTCTGATGGTCGATCATGACGTTGTGCGGTTTCACGTCCCGATGCATGATTCCCATTGAATGGCAGTAGTCCAAGGCTTTAAGCAGCTCGTACATGTAGTAGCGGATGTCGAAGTCGGTCAGCGACGGGTACAGGGACTGAAAGAGGGAATATTTAAGTAATCATAGATGGATTCCAAGATAGTCGAAGCTACAATGGAAGCAATGAAAGTTACCTTGAAATCCGTGTTGTTCACAAACTCGAAGATGAGCGCGGGAGTGCGTGAGATGGGATCCTTGACGACGTTGAGCAACGCGATGATGTTAGTGCCGCCGCGGAGATTCTCCAAAATCTTGATCTCCCGCCTGATTTTCTTCTTTTTCACCGGCTTCAAGATCTTCACCACGCATCGCGAGTCGTCCTTCATGTTGATACCCTCGAACACCTCGGAGTACTTGCCGCGTCCGAGCTTCCTCACGAGCTGGTAGTCGTCGTTGTCGCCCCATTCCGTCCGGTAGACCTCGTAGTCCCAGTAGTCGCGCGGCTTCTGCTCGTTGACGTCGGCGTAGACGCGAGCACAGCTGGGCACCGTCATTCGTGGATCACGGACGGCTTAATGAGCGCAGGATGGAAATGGAGGATGGATGAGGAAGCGAAGGAAGTTATAAAGTGGACGGGATCGATACGCGCGTCGACCACACACGAAGGAATGGATGGCCGAGTGTTGTGATGTGTGAACTGGTGTTGGGCTTTTGCGCGCGGAACGGAAGCACTCCTAGGGAAAATAGCGTTCCGAACGGGTCAGCGGAGAAGTGGGGTCGGAAGGGGTTGGCGTGTGGCAGGCTATCACACGTGTTGAAAGCGGCTACTAACGGCTTGGAACACTTCCTCGTGGAGGTCCGCACCAAATGGATGAGGCCTGGCTTCGAGGATGTTTTATATGTATGCAAGTGGGCGTGTTTGTCTCTGAATCCACTTGTTGCCATCGAAAGGATACTGTAGCTAGTTCTATGTTTCGGACGTGGATGGTTCTAGAACACGGTGAATAAGCCTTAGGCCCAAAAGCTTCGGTCAGCCGATGACTGGCGTACATATGGCTTACTAGAGGCGATAGTGGGTCAAGGGAACCCTTGTGAGAATACCGGCGCTTCGAGGTTACTTGGGTGGAAGGCCACATAGACGCCACAAGGATAAGTAACTGGGATGAATATATGAAGCACTTCATTGCTCGAAAATACCCGAAATGACGCCGTATTATTGTAATGTCGATTTCGTGCCCATGGATGCCCACAGTAAAAGTAGGTAGAATCAGTGATGGGAAACGGGCCAAAAAACCGGGCCGGTCAACCGGGCCAGGCTGATTCCCGGTCCGGTTTGATCCCATCACTGGGTAGAACGTAAGTAAGTAGTACTAGGAAGTAGAACATGTCATGACATTGACTAAAAAGTTTCATCGGATTAAGTCACTCAGCTCTAGAATTTTGAATTAATTAAATAGATTACATGGCGTGCGCTGCTGTTGAGCCTTTAATCCGTACTTGCGATAGGGATTCAAATGCAACGGCTAGTGCTGGAAGTGTTTTTCCTCCCATAGGAGAGTATGTAAATCTCCGAAAGGAAAATTTTGAGGAAGAATTTTAAAAAGAAAGAAGATTTCTTAACAAGTAAATTGTTTTAAAATACGTAAGGGAGCATTTCAAAGATCGGCGTCCCCTCTACCGCATGCTCTGTTGGTCTCAGCAGGAGTGATGACATTCCGTGAAAGAAATTAACGCTACCAAGTGATCTATGCTGGTTTGCCCTCACTTGTTTTGCATCTTCCTTCAGATTAATAGTACTTCGCCCTGAAGCTACCGTGCGTTCTGTGAACAGCAGAGGCGCTGCTTAAAAGCCTCTGAATGCAGATGGCGGAAGTACTCTGCCGACTTCCGTTTCGATATTCTGCCTTTAAAACTTAAATGTGATGACAGAATGCTAGGGAAATTTAAAAATCAATAAGACATAAGAAATCTAAAAAGCCTTGCGTCGCACTTTTATCCGGAGAACAGAGCTCATAGCGATGCGAAGGTGTTTTATTGTTCATTCTTTCTTGAAAGAGTAGGAGTAGCGCTGCATGTGCAAGGAAAGATCGGTCCGTCATAATAGTGTCTTCCGGGCAGGTATATCTCCACATTCTTGTGTCATTAGTTCTCCCTTTAGTTTAGGGTACTGTAGTGCACACTTTAGAGCCGGCTTAACTTGTTCAAACAAAAGCAGGTATCTTTTTCCAAGCTCGAGAAGCATCATATGTATTTTTAAAATAGCAAAGTTTCTGCGTCGATAACTGCTTCGAATCAGCGATCTTGTTACGGTGATCTTTGTATAAGTTTCCAAAGAGATCTCTGCATATACATAGATGCTTCTGAAATGCTTTTCAACCGCCTACCCTAATGACTTTGTACACGATTATCGTCCTGCGACAATCTCTCGTTAAGTACATTCAGTTCTATGGCTTCGTGGAACGAGCTCGAAATATAACAGCAAAAGCCGAAACCGAGGAAAAGTGGAAGAGATATGGTGGTTCTATGAAGTTCCGTTTGACTGTTGATTAATGTAGTGTCGTATAAGTCTTTAGGCACTATACGTGAGATTCTGCAAAACCATCTTGATTCTTAGCGGTTTTGATCAGTATCGGACGCTCTTGACCTCTTTCATAGATGATATCTGGTGGTAGGACCCTTCGTCATCAAAACATACCCCATTGTGTTTCAATTTGAACGGGAGGAGAGAGATTGTTGACAGGCCGATGATTATCCCCCGAAAGATCATCCAGTTCAACACTGTTACAGCAAAAGAAAATCCAAACGCAAGCAAAAAGTTCCCTCGTGATGACTGATTTATCCCTTAAAGTTTCCTGAGGGTCCTTGGCTTTTATTCTAAAAAAAGAGTAAACAAAAAAGAGTATTTTCATTATCACACCAGAAAAACTGTTTCTGTCCTGTAATTCTTTGTGCCATGCTTATCCTAATGTCCACTTGTTTTAGGAAAAGAAGCCTGTTAACAGATCTCACACAGCTGCTCAGTTTCAAGGCACTTCTGTCTTGTCAAAAGAAAGTGACTTGAATCCATGTGCGAACGCCCCGAACTGCATAAATACCAGGACCAGTTCCCGTCTTTTTGCATACATTGACAACTCAACCTTCTGCTCGTATGCGGATGTGTTTTTTGCGTCTCGGATCGCGAAAGTGAATCCGCCATGTTCCCTCTGTAAAAACTACCTTTTAGTAGAAAAGTATGACAGTAGTCAATAAGGAAAGCAATAAGGAAATGACCTCGTGCCTCCTGCATCCCCTTACTTCATCCCCTACAGGTCGTTGTGCACCGCAATCGTTGTTTGAGGTCAACCAGCGACGTATAATTTTCTCACAGGAACACCTCTTGTGTCAACAGTTCCCCGTCGGGCGATGTTTCATCGTCGCGACCTTTGCAGCGTTGAAAAAACATTTTGATAATCAAGGCGACGACGCCATTGTTGTAAGACGGCGATGATCTTGGAATCGCCGCGGGCGCTCGAGATCGAATCTAGGCCAGCGCGGCAACCGGGTCAACCGCCGCCCCCTCCGAGGAGGTTTTCTTGCGCCGTGGCGACCGAAAACTCCCGAGTGTGGCGACGGCGACATGATGACTTCTTTGAGAGTGTTCGTCGTTTTTTCGGCCGTTTCGGCGCTCGTCATCGGTGAGCAGAAAACTTCAGAGCATTTTGTCAACCGCAGCTTTAGATGCCCAGCTCGCGGCAGTTTACTCCGATGTGGAGCAGTCCAAAGAGTGCGGCACGTGGAGCAGCTGGGGACCATGTGTGTGGCCTTCCAAGTCGGAATCGGTGCGTTTGGAGAAGGGGATTTAATTAGGGTGTAGGTTAGAGAATTGTAAATTTTGATCTTTTTATCTGCGTGCACTTCCCAAAGCGAAGTGTACTTCTCCTATATGATTCATTCGTCCTCCTAGAAAAGCATTCCCTGGGAGTTAATGAGGGGGTTCTTTAAAAACAAGTTTTTTACTACTGAATGTAGTTGTTATGTAAAAGGGTCAAAAATTCTGTAGAGCTGAACACTGACGATGTGGGTCACGTTTTTCTACAACGCAGTTTTGTCACTGTCACTTTTCGGTCGCCTTGTTGACCTAATTGTTGCGTTCAAGTGCACGTTAAATCCAAACATTCAATTCAAAAGGTTTCCGCAACAAACTATTGTGTAATCGACATAATGAACAAAGCTATGACTCTTGCCTTTAGACCCCCTACCTCGGACAGATCACTCCGGTCTGCCAGCAGCATTGGTTCTACAAATTCATCAGAAGTCACTACGAGAAAGCGCTGAACAGCTTCTTCCAGTACCTGCAGACGATCTTGAAGAGCGACAAGCCTTGTGGACTCTGCTCTTATAAACAGTCCTGCGGTTATGGAGGTCCCAAACAGTGCAACACTTCTCCATTTGAGTAAGTCTTTCATTTGTTTGTATTATCGGTCTCCAAACGGGACAGAAGAATGACAAGCGATAAGTCCGTTTGTGCGTCTTATCACCGCCAAACAAACAACTATGCTTGTGTGGCGAGAGTGGACACACCTTAGTAATGATAAGCGTGCGGAAGTGCGGTTTTTGAGCGTGAATGCAAAATTCTTAGTAATATAATAGGCTTAGAAAAGGCAAAGTAATATGCTTAAAGGTGTGCTTAGTAATGTAATAAGTAAGGCCTGTGATGCTACGGTTCATTCGTAGAAGTGAGACACCATTAAGAACTGACAAAGTTAATAGAAACTAAGTTGGTTAAAATTGGGATATCCGGAAGCAGAATATGGCTATGGAATCTTGTCTCCAGGATCCCCGGAGGCCGCGCTGTGATGCCCTTCTTCGTCTCCGAACGAGTGTGCAGCGCTCGTGACCTGCATGGGCACGACCAAGGGGACGCCTGCGTTGTGGACTACGACGCAGTAAAGGAAAACGGCGGCGAGTGCCAGTTGTGGCCCTCGAAGAAAGTGGACCTAAGCTCCATTGAACCTGCTTTCCAAGAGCACGTTCGCGCCTTGGACTGGTACACTTGTTTGCCTCAGATCAAGTAGGTCACTGTACTGTACCATGAAGGATGAAACAACCGATTTAGAGCAAACAAGGCCGGTAAGGGCAAGCGAGAGAAGGTGTGCCGATGCTGTTGCTACCCCTTCCGGCCCAATCCAGTGACGTTCAAGTGTGAACACTCTCCCGGAGCTCCTACTGCTCCAGGCATGGATCTGCTTTAATAAGTTTGTATCGTTAATTTATTGATGTGTATGTATGTGGATTGTTGTATGAAACATGAAAAATACGAAGGTTATCATTCCGTACGCTTTCTGAGTTAAAACAATATTGTTTCGAATAACCGCAATCAGCGATTCTTATCTATCACACCTGCACTGTTAAGGGTATGCGGCATACAAACAGCGGGATGGGGCGTGTCTGTGGAGGGCGAATGATATAAAAGGGCTTCTCCATCTACTTCTAGACAGCGTTTCCAACCTACACGTCAAGGCCACAACTTCGAGAATAAACGGTCCTTACAATCCTTTCTACTGATCCAGACCCTCGCCACTTCATCTCAGAATGTCCTATCCGAACGACTACTTTGTGAGTTCATTTTTCGCTGTGAACCCAGTTCATCGGCTTGATTTCAGGAAGAGATGCGCCTTGAAGAGGAGCGTGCTCGTCGAGAACGGGAAGAGCTGGAGAGACAGTTAGAAGAGGAAAAGAGGCGTCAAGAAGAACTTGAACGCGAGAGAGACAGATTCCAGCAGGAGAATTCGGCATACGAAGGTGGTTTCTAGTGATTTCGCACCCACCCCAATGGTTTTTGTCCTTATACGACTTCATTCAAAATCTCGCACAATAATAATGTAATAAAATACATTCAGATTTCTTTTCCTAAAAAAACGGTGAAGTGTGAGATAAGAACTAAAAAGTTGTACCACACGAGGCCCTCGCAAACTCATCATTCCACAATGGGAATTGTGGAAAGAAGAGGTGGAAAGACGGTTAGAAGAGGAAGAAGAAGGCAAATTACGATCGTGGTTTCTGGTGATGTCCTACCCAGTCCAGCAAATAATGACCTTCTACAAATAATACCCTCTACAAATAGCAAATAATGTCGGCCTTCTACACTTTCATTCCAAAAGTTTACAAATGTATAAATATTAAAATGGGAACCATTCCATTCCGAGATTATAATATGTATATGTGGTCAAACAGACGAGCATTCGTTCCTGTTACACATACATATACTGGAATCTATTGGAAATCATCAACGTGTCAGGGCTAGAGACTGCAAATGCCGCGGTGAAAGTGAATATCAGTCGACGGCATATTTATAAAAGCGTTTTGCGTTCTTCACATTCCTTGTCTGTTATGCTTGAAGTGGAATGCCATACTTCGCGGGGGCCATAAAACTTGCTGCTTGTTTTTGTGCTTTATGATTACTGCTCTCCATTAATCATCTGCATGAATTTCTGAACAATAACGAAAATATTTCTTGTACCGATGGACACGGATTGTAAGTCTAATCTATGCGATTCCCCGGATGGACCAACGGGCCGGACAGAGACATAAGGTAACATATATATACCAACGATGATTTTATATACAGAGAATTATTATGTACAATGGTCTCAGTAGAAGTTCGCTTTCCGGGGAGGGTCACTAACACTCCTGTTTCAATCGCTCCAATTCCTCTTGTCTCCTTCTCCTTTCCTCTTCTTCGCGTTCGTAAGCACGCTGCTGCTCTTCTACTTGTCTGCGCAAATCGTTCTCGTAGCGTTCCTCCTCTCTACGGATTTCCTCCTGTGCTTTTGATTAGTAATCATGCGTGAAGCTCACACACTCACCTCACTCTTAGGATAGGACATGGTCGTTCGGTGGTGGCCAAGCGTTGTTGGCGTTCGACGACGTACGCGAGCGACGGCGGCGAAACTTTTGGATGGAAGAACTTCCGATGAAGAAGAACTGTGGGCCACTTAAACTACACATTATGACTCCGCCCTCCTGTTTGGTAATAACTCCCCGACGTCCCTCGACGGCGTGTTCGAAACGTTCTTTTAGATTGAAAGCAAACACAGAGTCGTCTGCAACCCTGATAACACGGAAAGCACAGTCATCACATGGCAAAAATTGGAAAACATTGACAAAAATTGTGAATTCTCTTTGTCCATCACTGATCGTCCTCTGTGCCTTCACAAAATCAATAGCTGTGTATATGGCAAGGATAAGGACTTCAGGAAATGGATGTCGCGCTAGAAACGAGTAACAAACAAAAGAGAGACATTTCACTCCCTCTAGTCGTGTCCATCTATTAGCATGATAGCACGAGCGGAATGTGATTTTTGCAGTTATTTCGAGAGACCGGATCCGATAAGAGATACTTCAAAGGTTTCCATGTCGGCCGCTAGTGTTGGTAACAAATACAGTCATCGCTCTGTTTGTATTGACGACATTTCGTGTGATGTTGTTAACATCGTATTTCAGAGACGTTCAAGAGAGATCAGATCAGAGACGTGGGTGTACGGCAGCGTGCAAAGAGATATACACCAGTGACTCATGGTGGGCATGTAAACAAACTAGTGAACTGTAAATATCTGATAGCGACGATTAATTTTGTTAAATCCAACGAAGAAAGACCAGAAGATCGCATCGGAGCAAGAAGGGAAACCGTTATAAACATCGATACCCATGGGTACCATGGTGAATTGAATGAAACTGGATCTGCTGTAAAGGTTTTTCATCCTCCAAATTTCATATCTGTTTATCAGTAATGCAGAAACGCGTTTAGCAACACAGTAAATAAAACTCACAGCAAAATCGGTAAACAACTTCGTGCATGTAACAATTACAAATGTACGGGCATATTTAGTGGTCGTTGTGGTCCATTAGCGGAGACGGAGCGCTCTGTGCATCCAAAAGGTTATTTGTTTTCCCAAGCCCTTACTTCATTTCCCTACCCTGCAACTCTACTCTGCCTCCATCAAAGCTTCGAATCATGGATGGAAAAGCAATGTGTAGTTGAGGTAATGTCAATTAATTCATGTGTTTAGGATCTCGAGCGACAAATCGAGGAGGAGCGTCGTCGTCTAGAGGAGACGAGAATAAGAGAGCAAGAAGAAGGACGAAGACGAGAAGAACAGAAGCGTCGAGAGGAACAGGAAGTCCGTCGGCAGATAGAGGAAGAGCTGCGCCGCCAGAAGGAGTTGCAAAGACAGATAGATGAAATGAAAAGGTCGTAGTAGGTGGATTTGGAGTTCTTTTCCCTCATTGTAACGAAAAATGTCCTTCCTGTGAGCCATAATGTTTTTTACTGTAATGCTCCTTTACATTTAAAATGGTCGATTGGGACATTGAATACATTATTCAACGAATCGAAAGACCATTCCCGGGACGAAAGATCTACTCTACTTAATGGTACTTAACATCGACAGCTTCTACATGTATACTTTCATAAACATTTCATAAGTGGCGTATCCGGTAGTGGAGCCGTGTAGAATGTAGTAGAATGTGCCCCTGGTAATGAAACATTTACTTAAAAATCTTTATTGATACAACCCATATGAACACTTGATTGCGTAACAATTCCGATGAGACTTCAGGTGGTGTTGAGCAAGCAACAACGAGGACCTCTCATATGGAACTTCGCGACAAATCAAATAAGGCATCGACGATCATCAACAACAAACATGTGGGACCTGTGGCGATATGTACAAAAGGTGGAAGTAGACGTTGGTGGAGGGTGAAGAAGTGAGGCTTTTCAGAGCGGGGGACGGCTAACAGTAGGCAGGGGGCGATTCGTTCTCATTGAAGACGAGCACCTCGGAATTGGGCCGCCGGCGTGGACGTTGGTCACCGCGTTCTACGGTACTCCGCGAACGGGACTCGGATTCGCGCCGGTTGCTGAAGCGGAACGCTTCGCGACGCAGCGGCACCTGAGGCTTGTCGAGATCGGTGTGCACGTGGATGTCGCTGGGGGAGATCGGACGGGCGTCGGACTTTGCTCGCAGGAGGATGGGGGGCATTTCGTTTTTGTCAACATCGAATACTCGAACGGCGGCCCGTTGCTTACGAGCGCGCAAGGACATTCGAGGACTGAAAATGGTGATGGTGTTAGATATTGCAGCACACCGGGTTGGACAACTTTATATCTGTGTTTCCAAGTGAACACTCAAAATAGTCTTAACCAATGCTTTTGCCCTCGTATCTTCCAGAGGTCTGTTTCTTGTAGACCACACGTTTACATTTCCAAAAGACTCGACTTACTTCGCGTTAGAAACGATTGAAGTGAACTGGAGCGCCGTTCCGCAGGAAGTACCCGGATTCCCCGGCGGCAACGACGGAGGCGGCCCCGTGGGAGTGTGGAGAGTGACCGGACGACGCTGGTCCTGCTGCAGTGCTCGTCGGTATTGGATCGTAGAAGGTTCGTCGGGCAGTCGAGAATGTCGGCGTTCCGTTACCGTAGCGGTGTTGTCTTGCTGGCTGTGAGGGAGGAGTGGGCTGGGACGTCTGCTGCTCGCTCGTAGGGCAGGATCGGTAACGCTCGTGACGAGGCGAAGACCCGGCGACTCGTCCGCTGTACGCGAACCAGGCGTTGAAGGCGTCGTAGTAATCCGAGCTGGCGGAGGCCACTGGTGGGGAGATTCCGGGAGCGGGGTAGACGTACGGAGGGGGCGGAGGCGGACCTCCTGGGAGCATGAGTCCACTAGCACGCTTGAGCACTGACGGGGAGTAGGCGGAGAGCGGACCGGGGTGGTATGACCTGAAAAGGATTCGTGCAAAGAAATGTCGACATTTACATTGTTGAGACCCACGAAAGAGTTGCATTGTGCTGCAGGGAAATGAGAAGCTGAAACAAAAAAAACTTACGCTCCGTTGTGAAAATAGAAGTGGGGCGGCGGGCCTGCGCCTCCGTAGTGATGCGGTAGCCCAACGGCGTATCCGTAACCGTTTCGAACGGGTGGCGGGGGAAGATCTGGGAGCGATGGCGCGGGGGGCGAATGCCTTCCTCGCGAGTGTTCCTAAATTGCCAGTTTTATCACATGCACGTTCAACTTGGACTCAAGCAACGGATAAACACAAAGGATGAGTAAACGCTTCAAGCAACAACAACGACGACAAAAAGCGCACATAGTGTCCACTTCAACAGAACATAGCAATCGACACAAAAAATCTAATCTACGGCTGGGTTCCAGCTAGCTAAGCGGAGAGAAAAGAGGAGGAAAGTAAAAGGGTGAAGGTGAGAGGGCGGTTGTGCGCCTGTACCTTTCGGAATAGAATACCGAGTTAGCCACCACGCGGCGACCCGGTGACGTAGCGCATTCCAGCTTTTTCTAAACATCGCTCAGCTGTTAGTTACGTGAACCGGAACGGAGAACACCCATCACTAACTCAACGAAGCTTCGTGCACCACACTCGTGCTTACCTGATTACGGAAGTATTCGGAAGACGGAAGGCGATGGTGGTCGATGTTGACGGTGTACCGCTTGGTGGCTGGAGAAGCTGCTTCCATTCTGAACCGAGGAATTATATGATATAAAGAATATAGGTCTTCAGAACATGATAAAGCTCTACCAGGTCTCTTTTTTAGATTTTAATTCTGACTCAACCCACCTCTTGTACTCTTCCTCGTGCTTCGCTGGCTTTTCAGGAGAAGCGTCTCTCGATTTGCCTCCCAACGAGAACCACTTCCTCGAGAAAATGGTGCTTCCAATGGACTTCCTCCTTTGCTGCTTCTCCTTGGCCATCTTCCTGGCCATCGTTCCAGGAGGTTCCTTGGAAGGTTCCCTGTGCTTCACGAATTGTGTGCTTCCGTTTCCAATCAGTTCATGAACTCCGGGGACTTCTTCGGATCTTTCCGACCTCTTCAGTGAAATGCTTTCGGCCGAAGCTGAACGTCTTCTCATGGACCCTGAAGTACGTAGTTCTAATGTACGGTAACCTTGCAGGCAAGTAAACTTGGTTGGGTTAGCAAAGCTCACGCAGGAATTCTGAACAGCACACGCTCACCTTTCGGCTCTTCATCAGGGATGTCAGCTGCCTCAACGACAGGCTTATCAATCTGTATCTCACGGGTAGCTTTAAGAGGCCCGGCTGAAGCTTGACGGTGGCGGGAAGCGACGTTAAAGGAACGCGAGTGACGGCGGTTGTTCGAGAAAGTCCCGTCGGGCGAAGCTCCGCTGAAGCCGTTGGTGAACGAAGCCGAAGTTTGCAAGGGACCCGGCGGAGCTAAAGGAGGCGGATGTGAAGCGAGAAGCGAGGGTATTATGGCGGACCACACAACTCTCCACATATAGAAGCGAGGGAAAGCAAGAAAGCTTACCTGAGGTTTGACGTTGATGCTTGATCTTCTGAAAGATTTGCAGGTGGGAAGGGTCGTTCGCGGCTCCGAGATGGCGTTTCTCGCTAACAGAACGTCGGGTGACGTTGTCCCTGCTGAAGTGATCTCCGTGCACAGAGGATACCTCACTGGCCGCATCGTCGATGGCACTGTTCTGGCGCGAGGCCTTCTGAGGACTGGAACAGATCATATAGGAGATGGCCGAAGTTCTGCTTGAATACTTGAAAATTCTATCCTTTTACTTCCTAATAGCCTAAATTAATTCTTATGTAGTTGCATACCTTTGGAGAGGTGTCGTCACTGCTGTAGATGCGACCGTCGTGTCGACAACGCCGATAGTGGAACTGTTGGACGGCTCCTCCTGCGATGACACACGCCTGACCTTCAGTCTCACAGCCTTAACATTAGGTCCTAGCCTTCGGAGACACTGTGTGATGGCTTCGTTCGCCTGCGCATTCTTCTCGAACCGTGTCAAGTCGACATCCTCGATTCCGATGATCTGATCGGAAATCATCAGTCGTCCATCTTTGTAGGCCGCACCACCAGTGATGATGTGTTTCACGAAGATGCCAGAATCCTTCCGACTATTGTCCGGCTTAATCTTAGTCCTCGCCTTCAAGCTGATCCCTAATCCAGCGGATCCCGTGTCGTTCACAGGAATCTCGAAGTCCAGAATCTGACCTTCTAGCCTTGGAGAGTCTTCGCGGGCAGCTGGAGCTTGAGGCGGTTTGCGAGG
This sequence comes from Steinernema khuongi, assembly GCA_016648015.1. Taxonomy (NCBI): domain Eukaryota; kingdom Metazoa; phylum Nematoda; class Chromadorea; order Rhabditida; family Steinernematidae; genus Steinernema; species Steinernema khuongi. The sequence continues at coordinate 23,472 of JADLIF010001296.1, forward strand.
TGCAGATGGTGTCGCAGAGCCTGAAGGTGCTACTGATTCCTCAGTCGTGGAGATCAGCCTTGAGATGAGAAGCGTGACCGGTGCTCCGATGGGGACCATTTTCATCCTGTCGACCACTTCTCTCTGGTTGAGCCCCGCTATTTGCCTTCCGTCGACTTCCAACAGCCGATCGCCTCTTCTCAAGGTTCCCTGCGCGGCTCCATCGCTCTTCACAGTTGCTACGTAGAACAGTCGCTCCAGGCTTCCGTCATTCCCGGTTGTTTCTCGACTCCTTATGGTAAATCCAAGTCCATCGGCTCCCTTGACTATGGAAACTTCCAAAGTGTTACCGAGCTGTTTTGTGTTCGCCTGCTGTAGTGCCGAAGCTACGGGTTTCAGCTCGCTTGCTGCGTTTTCGTGTCTCTCCAGTGCGGCAAAGGACTCGATTGGTCGGTTGACGGTTACGGTAGGTGCCACGCAACTGGCGAGCTCGTGGAGGTAGGCACGTACTCGAGCCAAGGACATCTGAAGAAGACATGGAATTTACGTATTAGGGAACGCACTAACCTGATACACCGGTCTTTCGTTGAGTTCGACGAGATGATCACCCACTCGTAAGCGTCCGTCTTCGGCTACCCGTCCTTCGGGGTCGATTCGCAACACTTCGACGGCTTCTAATCGGTCAGTGTAGCTCGGATGAGGCACGCCAGAGATCTGAAGAGATGACACATAACCGTACGAATCACAAAAGTAGACTGACAATTCAATCAGTAGTCACTGTTAAAGTGGACTGACTAACGTTTATCCCATGCACAGTAAAGGGGCAGACCCACAGGAGGCGAAAGGTGGGCATGATTCATGATGCGGACACAAAATTCATTTCGATATCTAATATTGAATGTACTTTGAACTCAGGAAGAAGACTGTCGTTGAATTCCACTTTTTCCCCTGATGATTGTCAGTATTCTTCATTGATAGAATAATGTTAAAAATCGCAAAAAAGTGAGAAGAGTCTTTGGTCTCAATTCGCGAGAAAGGCCGCGAGAAGGAGGCAGCGAAAAATAAATATGATATTAGGAAGTACCTTCTATACCATAAAAATGAGCCTTCAGGACAGTTTACAATGAAACCAGTGATAATGGAAGCACGTGTGTCAGAAATTTTTTGATAACAGAAAGAACCTGGAGGTCAGATGATTCTCTATTTTTGGGTGGCTCATCGAAAAACATGCATTTGAGAGCCAACTTCACCTAAGAAAGATATGTATTTTGTTGAGAACATACCTCAATTCCGATCTCCTTTGATGCGCCAAACTTATTCAAGACCACGATAGTGTGACTCGGATCCGCAGTAGACTGGATGAGACCTGACAGATTCGCCTTTGGTTTTGTTGAAGAGGGCGAGGGAGGGGATATCGCCATCTCCTCGAGCTTGTCGAACAGCGCTTCACTTATCCTCGACTTTCGAGCATCCGACCTCTTGATCATGGTCTCCGATTCAGGCTTTACTTCTCGCTTCTCTATTTCTGAAAATTCAAACCATGATTAAAAGAGTGCGAACTGGTTCTCACCTGGCGACAAAGTCACACTTCGAATAGGAATCCCAGAGTCGGTCGACTTCCTCCCGTTCTGGTTCCTGACGTATCGCCTCTGGGACGAGGAGGATGACGAAGAAGCTGACGACATATTCGTCGCAATGGATATCGGCTTCGGCGTCGAGTCAACCTTGAGTCCCAATGGTGGAGGCGCCGACAGATTCGTCACCTCGACGACGTGTCCGGACGACGAGGGAGAGGAAGCCGAAGAGCAAGAGGTCGGCGTTAGTTGGTGCGGCGTAGGTTCGTCGAAAATGGCCAGAATCTGAAATTGACTCGTGTTACAAAGCTGCCCAGGTGGAAACTGCAAAGAAAGTGCCTGATCGCCAAAACTATGATCGAAGAGGTCGTCGACGAAGTCGAACGGGTCGAGAATGACCCTGCCGCGGAAGGCGACGAGCCTTCGGAGTCGAACCGTCGACGGATGCTAAAACCAGCGAAAATAGGACGGAAACGCACCGTGACATAGTTGCTGGTAGTGTTCGCTTCGCAGTACACCGAATCGGCGACCACTTTGTCCGATCGAGGGTGGTTCGAGGCTGTGGTGGCCATCGCAGCTGTGCACTTATTCACAAAGCAAAAAGGACGCGCATCTGGAAGGAAAACGACGATTCAAGGCGCGACCCTATATGGAAGTTCATTCACGTGCTGGCGAGCGAACGTTGGAAGTTTACGAGTGACCTTGCCCGCGCGCAGGTGCGTTGATGGATCTACCAATGGAGACGTCATAACTGGTCTCTCCAGACAATAACACAGACTGTTCAGTCATTTACAAGGAACTAGGACCTAGAGGGTCTACAGGTGAGTGCAGCCAGGAGCAGTCAGGCACGAGAAGAGGGAGTTTGGCATGAAAACAACATGACCATAGTCTCTGTGACGGGTTGTCCTAGACACTACGGGACAGCGAAAACAAAGAAATGCAAGGTGTGCATTCGCATTGCAAATATAACATGATCTAAGGTAGGTGTTTACATATCCGCAAATACAAATAGCGGCTATCTGGCAGCAAAGGCGTTACTCATCACCGGATGTGCAAGGCGAAAACACATTAACGATGCGAGGTACTACTGCCTCCATGTGTTAACATTTGTATAATCCTAGAGGGACTGATCAGGAATCATATTCTTGATAGCATCCTTAAGGCGCACTGATCCCAGATGCGAAAATCCAGAATTCAATGTGTGTAGAACTACTTCAAAAAGGAAAAGGCATCCGTCAAGGAGAAAAAATAGTCACGTGTGTGTGTTGAAGACTCACGTAAAAGTCAACGTGCGTATCGTCGAGAAGCATTGACGTGGAATTAAAAAAGCAGATGAACGTGTTACGCACTTTGCCCATGTTACATGAGTCAGTAAGGGAAAACAAGAGAATCTCTAAACAGTTGGGACATTTTCATCCTGCTGTGAAGGAACCTCCCTATAAATATTTTTTTCATAGTCCTATCCTACCCCCTCGTGTTCCTAGTATAACCATCAATCATCAAATGTGCAAAGCAAGCATCTTTCACACCGCATAACCGACAATTCACATGACATTCGTCCAAACCGGTATCCGTAAATTAACTCCTAATTACGGGAAACGATCGGTTGGACGCCTCTGCACACCAGCGAACTCTCGGATCACGACCGGACGCGATGCCATCATGAAGATAGTGCCACTAGCAACAGGTTCCGAACACAATAGAGTAATTGCCAAGTCGTGAATGGCAGAAACAAATAGCGCCACGCGGGCTGTACGGTTTCCGCTGCTCGCTGCACTTGGTGGTGGCGAGCCGATGGCCGATCGCTCCCCGAAAGGTCACAGTTCGGCATTCGCCACTTGATCGATTAGTGAATGGCAATCGAGGCGCCTCTGCGCCACACGTACTCGACGTAGTGGGTGGACGCGCCGGACAAACAGAGTTTCGCACCTCTGACCGCAGCGCTGATGGTCATTGCGGTGGTTGCTCGGTTTACAGCCGATTGCGAGGAGAATAAACATTGGCCGTAATGACGGCTCATAATGGGGAACGGAGCAAGGACATTATATAGGCCGAACTGATGGGTTCCAAGCGCCAGAGCTGTTGATATTTGCAGCCCTGAAAGCGCCGATAAAATGGTCACTAAGACATGGCGACGTTCCATTCATTATCATTCAAGGGATTAATCCAAATGACAAAATGATGGATGGGTTTACTACTGGCAAGAGCATGAGTCAATTTTGCGGTAAAACACAAGGGGAGGAACGTAACATCTTCCAGTAACAACGTAACCAAAAATCGCACATTAACCAATTAGGGACGACTTTGGGAAAACATCTGAACAATTAAAAGAACTTTTTCTTTACAAGAATTGATAAGTGGAAAGACAAAAATCTATGTTCTAGATCCATTAAAATCTCACATTTCTGTGGGTTCACTATAAGGGCCGGTTCAAAAGACATTTCCACGCAGGGAAGCCTTTCCGTCAGAAAATCGATCAGCCGGAATAGTGAAATGAAGCCAAAGGGCATCGTCATCTGCTTTCCATACTGATGTTCCCGTCGTGACGAGTAGCAAAATTGCCCTGATCCGACGGTATTAATAGGAAAGTATCTATTCAAAACATCAAGGTGAGCGCATAAGACTCTCGTTAAGACAATCAAGGTCCTACGGGCTAATTGACAGGAACTGGGAAACAGTCTCCCGAGCCCGCCAAGCACACAAACCAACGACGGGAACTGTCCGCGTTTCGTCATCTGACGATCGATTCACCGTCTTCCCGGATGATAAGAAGAAACACATTGCGCGTCTCACATGCTTACTCACCACCCTGGCGAATTCCCATTGGTTCAGTCATCACCTCTGCACAAAAAAAACGTCGCATGAAACTATACGACAAGTAGTTACGGCAACGGACGCATAGCGGAAACGGATCGCTTTTGAGAGCTGATTGGGGCTGGGTGCGGGAGCGGAAAAGTAAACAAAACAGGATTCCACGCAAAGCGGCGAGCATACGAAGGGTGCTTGACAGAGTGTCAACCGCAAGGAGAACATGACCCGTTGAGAGACGTTTTTCCGAGGAACAAAATGACGGAATTCGAGAAAAGTTAGCATCGCTGCTTCTGATTGATTTTAACTTTTGAAGCAATTGGCTATTCTGAAGAGATAAGACGTTCAAGGGTTTAATAAAGCTTTAATGTACAAATAATTCGTCAAATTACAAAAAAAATAACCAGTAGTAAAAAATACGTCTGTTAGTAATCGGGAAGTACCTACGAAAGTGTTTTTGAGTGGCAGAAATGTCAAGGGACTGGTGAGAAATGATGAATGCACTTGGGTCGGGAAAAACGAGGAAACGTGAATCTGGTCGGAGTCTTAGCAGCCTTCTTTCGCTCTTGTTAATTAGGATTTTGCGAGCGGATCAGGTGTTAACAACGAGACAGAAACGAGTTTATGTGGTATAATTGGCTCTAAATCAGAAGATGGATGCCTTGCCCTATCCGTGGCAAAGATGGCGACAAGTAATCGCCTTGGATCGACGCATGGGAGAAAATGAGGCGTCGCCGTTGTAGAAGATGAGAAACGCACATACATATTTACAAAATTTGGTCTTGGAGTCAGCGGTGCATAATATGTATTTAGCTAGCCGACACTATCAACAAACGTTTGAGCAAACGGCCTGGAGGAAAAATCCTACTTGCAAGCAGTCTCAATGGCAAATGAAGTAGCACATTTTTGCCCACAACGTAGAGAACGTTCCAAAAACGCAGATGACTGACGATGAGATCTTATGAAAACAACAGCCGTGTAACTGCAATCGTCATATGTGCACACCCAATAGAGGACAACCTAATGTGACGACGAACAAGAGAAAATATGAATATTCATTCTCCATGTTCTGTTCTTTGGAACGGCGCTGTTTTTACAGAAGAGAAGATCCGGTTTGCAATACCTTTTTTGGTAATTTTGACAAACGTGCAATTGATGAACCCGCTTCCGTCAAGGGACCCTCTTTGTTAAGCAAAATCAAATGAAGTATATATCTCACAATTTCAATAATCCTGACAAAGTATATTATGACGTTTTGTGGCGTAAACAGGGGGACATGCGCGACAGCACAAACTATCGGAATGATCCAATACTTGGAAATATGGAACCGAATATTCATAATGGTATACTCACGGCGTAAATTACGTCATTATCAAAAATTTCTAACGGGCAGCTTATGGGGGATATCGAGATCTGTGACTCTATGGGATATCATTAGAAATTATCCTGCTCCCAATCGATGTATTGCCACAGGAACATTTAAGTGATATCACGGGAACGAGTACCACACACCAAAGGTTAGAAGATCAAATGATTCTCAGTTCCAGTACTCATCACTGGTACAGTTCAAAAACCTGTGTAGAGAAGCAGTGGTGCGTGGAGCGCGATGTAAAGGAACTACGATCAGAGGAGTAAGTGCCATTATAAGAAATGGGACATTATAATCCGACTTCAACGTAACCCCAACGCAGACAACGCGCTACTAAATCACGTTCCAAACATCCTTCTTTCGCACACATGGCTTCCATTCAAAAACAGCATATCCACAAAGGTGTCGACTCCCCTAAATTAGTCAACATTCCAGAAAGCGTGCCCAATTAACTGAAAATTCGGTCAAAACCGCTGCACACACGCGACCTCTCACGCGTAACCAACTCGCGTATTATCTCAAAAAGTGTGTCAAAACCGGTATGGCGCATTCCAGAGCGCACAAGGAACAAGTGCCAACCTTTCCCTGTTGGATGCGATCTTTGGCGGCCCGAGCGCAAAATCCACGGGCAAACAGCAGCCCTCAACATCCCCTTGATGAGTGCTAGACAAAGAGGCTCGACGGTATCGCCTCGCACAAACTGGTCAAGTGGCGGCGGCAATGTTGGAATCTGCGCCGAAGCGAACACCAGCAGCATACTAATTAGCCGAGTTAATAACCAACCTTTCGCACGGCTTTACAGTAGCGCAGATGGGCGATCGAAGCCAGGTCGCCGACTCGCATCGACGGGTCCGTGGAGACGACGACACGCACTGGGCCAAAGTGGATTGTCACCTTAGGAGAGTATATCGCCATCCTGGGACATCTGAAAGGTGGGCGTCGGATTAGCGAGTCGAGATTGCGGACTATTGAATCGTTTGGGCACTCAATACCAACGCGTTGAATAAAATCGCGACATATATGAAGGAACTCGGGAATAATCAGGTCCAGCCGAAGGGCGTTTCCGTTTCCGCAGCGACTGGGACAGAAATTTATAACCTTAATGTAATTGAAAATCGTGTTCCGCTCTGGTTCCTTTCCAAAAAATGGTCACTCAGAGGAACCGCAATGAATATTCTCAGCAGAGTTTGTAATGCACTGTGGAGCAGGCTCAAAAAATGATCTGATATCGTCGACGTGCTCACTTGACCACTCGCCAAAACAAACACCTCCTTTACTATGCCCAAAAAGAGCTCTGCACACATCAGCTGGGAAGAACAAAGTGTCCTGCGACCCTTTCCTTTCCCTCGGCGTACCAAAATAAACGCAAACACCTTTCGCGGCGCGCGTCCTCTTAAGGCAAACACCGATCACCCGCTTCCTAGGACGACGCCATTGGATATGCATGAGAGATTAGGGCGTCTGTTTTCCTTATGTGAGGCAAGAACTGGTCAGCAGCTTAGGAATCAGACGAGGAATCGCTAAGCTTTTGCTCATAGAATAAATATTTGGGTGTTGAAGTCGACCGCCGGCAACTGAAAATGGATTGGTTTTCCAAACCACTTAAATCTAAGCTCTGATGCAACCTAAAGGACAATTGGAAAATTGTTGCATTGAGAGATTGCAGATCATGTTTTAAATGGAAACGTCATGTGTTTGTTTGTCCTACAGTTCTCTAATCTCCTTCGTCGGTCTTCCGCCCCAGTTTGTATTTTTAGATGGTGGGAATGGCTGACAAACTGTCGTCGCACGAATGAGGATTAACCCGGAACTACGATTTCTTTTTGCAACGCAGGCTGAGTCAGGAGTCATTGAGATTATCAGAAAGTGAATGCCCAATATCTAAAGAACAGAGCTTCTTTGTGGTACGGTTTAGGTCGTTAAACACATGTATCCACTCTCGGTTTAATCTTTTCAATGAGGGAATACTGTATAGTACAAAAATGTTAAAGAAAACTAATATAGGTTACCGTTTTGCAATCATACCTTTCAACATTACGGGTCGTAGAGCCTCTCAAAGTCCTAAAGAAGTTACCAATCCGTCAAATCTACTCCATCTGACTTCCAAAGTAAGGAAGGAGATCAGGAATTTGAAAAGATTTCAGAAACATTCCATATGTAGGTGTAGAAGATGACATCGCAAAACCGACAACAGCCATATCGACCACGCCAACAAGGGCCCAAACGAAGGAGGGCCAGCTGCCGAAAGAACATCCGTAATCGCATTCGCTACGCGCAAATGACGAATCGTTGCTATGCAATTCCGGCCCGCGCGTCCATTACGCAATTGACGGCGTCACCGCATAATTAGTCACGATTAACCTCCGCAGCTTGCATTAGGCAATGAGCCGGAAAGGAAGACATGGTCAAGACGAGAACTCCCGCGCTTGCTGAACCCGGCGGTGACAAGCGAAAACGGTGTTATATGGCAACAGTTGAGGCCGGCAGCTGGCGGGACGGGTGGATAGAGTTCAAAGCGGACGCCGCTGTACGATTTTATGATTGCTCCAAATCGTTAAATTTGATTGGCTCTGTTGCGATGGTGCGGATTTTGGGCCAAAAATACTTGCTAAGGAGGGGTAGGAACGGGATGAGTTTTTATAAAAAAAATGACATTTTGTAACCAAATCGTAAATTTTTCAGAAATTTACCATGTACAATTATTGGACTTTCTGTCCATTCAGCTCCTTTGTACGGCGGCGAAACTGAAAGTCTCATCCCCACAGGCAAAATGCATCCACTTATTGGCAATACAGGACAACAAATTGACACGAATACTGTCATATCTGTAATATTTTTCTGAAATTTTTAGCATGACTGTAACTTGTCTACGACGCCCTTCCAGTTGATGTCCCTGGCTTGGCACATGGATCAGTACAATACCTCTGTCAGCACAGAGATTCCGGAGTAAAGAAGCCTCCACATCACTGAGCCGCCAGAAGCACGCAATCAATCGCATCAACATCCGCAATAAACGGGGAAAAGCGAAAACAGATGATTTATCGATGGAGGCGACGCTAATATGTTTGACAACTGTGACGCGGCCAAACAAGGAGGTTAGCCGATGCTCGCTTGAGCATAAAATTGGAAAACTGGTAAATGCACCGTTCAAGTCTTCGAGCCGTGAGCTACCAACGGACATATAGCGAAGGTACCGGGAAAGCAAACCATACTGATTGGCACAATCGATATTGGTCCGACTATTTTGGTTTGCAGGGTCGAAGATACGGAAGGGGCATAAAAAAGTCAGTTCTCTTGATCTTCGGTCTCTTGTGAATATAAAAACCCTTAGTTTTTTGGGGACGGTCTTCTTTTCTTTCTGCTTTGAAAAAGTTCGGTTACGCAAAAGCCTAAGCAGGCCATGTATCTGAGGAATCAGAAATCTAGGAAGAGATTGTTTTCATTAGTACAGGAACAACAAAACTATGAATACAGCAAGAGGAACTTACTCCTACTTTTCGTGCTTATATTTGTTTTATGATTTCAGATGGACGTAAACAAAGTCGTCGATTTTACGATGCCAAGCCTAGTAATTTGATCAAACATACCTATGGAACCTAAATTCCATGCTAATTCACTCAAACAAACCACGATGATCAGGATAGGCCCATCTTGGCTATCAAACTACTTTACTGCACTCTATCACAGCAAAATATTGGTCCAAAAACCTGCATCTCGAAGGGCTCTTGTGAATAAACTACCCATAGTAAATCTAAAAGGGGGAAGCAGATTTTCCGTTATGGGTACAGCGAAGAAGATCCAGCCGTATTGCAATATATGTAAAGTGCACGAGGTGCCTCTCGGCCGCTCCAAAATGCAACGCCAACGTCAAGATAAGACCGTCCGACGGCGTTCAAAAACCCAAACGGCGCCATCAAAAGCAAGCGCGCACAAGTCCCACAATAGCCGGATAAAAACATCTCCAGCCAGCTCATCCGTCCTATTCCCAGCGGCGTTGATCGCCATTCCCAAAACACTCATAAAACACGAATCGTCGCGAAAAGGAGCTTCATAAAACGCGACGAGAAGCGCGTGGCGCCAGCTCGATTACAGTTGTAAAACAGGCGTTTCGCAAAAACGTAAAAGGATCGGCTGTCGGTCGCTAATTAAATCTTTTGTCGGCGACGTCGCCACGAGGTCGATCGGCGGCGTAGGTCAATAAAATTGCCGTGTTTGAGAGGCAGAGGTTGCGCGCGCCCGTTGATTTGAATGTAGCGGACAAAAACGGTCGGAGGGAGGGAGAGGAGTCGGTGATAAGCAGCGGCGAAGGCGGGACACGCGGATGAGATGTACAGACGTGCACTTTGGCCGAGGCGCTGGGAAATGCTCATTTTTCCTAGTCCACTCAAGGCGAATGTTGCTTGGGTCGCTAAGGCCAAATTGCCACCGAATAGAGTATTATTAACTCGTATCAACTCTCATTATGGAACAGAACATATGCAATGTTGCATTGGTGAGCTTAGAATGATGAGCTTGCGAGGGCCTCGTGTGGCTTTTAGTTCTTATCTCACGCTGCACTGTTTCATAGGAAAACGAATTTAGATGTATTTTATTATATAAGTATTGCACAAGATTTCAAAGGAAATCGTAGGAGGATGACAATGATAACCTGGCTAGGTATTAAATCACTAGAAACCACCTTCGTATGCCGCATTCTGCTGCTGCCATCTGTCCCTCTCGCGTTCAAATTCTTCTCGACGCTTTTCTTCCGCTTCTCTCTCTCTCTGCAACTGTTCCACTTCTTGACGAAGACGTTCGTCTTTGCCCTGCAATTCTTCCTGAAATCAGGCCGATGAACTGGGTTCTCATCGAGAACCGAACTCACCAAGGACTCGGCAGGATAGGACATTCTGAGATGGAATGGCAAGCGTCTGGATACTTCAGAAGATGGTAGCGGCCGTTTATTTTCAAAGTTAGGTCCAGCTGGTCGAACTCGTAATGTATGGAAGAACCATAGAGTCCAGTATTTATATCCCACTACAGACGCCGCCTTCTGCTACGTCACAGGCTTAATTGGAGTAGTGTGGGTGATAAGCACTAGGAAGTAGTAGGAGTTGCTTCGGTTTTCGGTTCGACACGAAACTGATAATGGATGACCGGAAACGGCGAATCGGCCGAATCACACGGATTGTTTGCCTTTTGGGAAAGTGTCGTTTGAATACGAATGAACTCAGAATAACATGATAACAACGATTACGTGGTTCCCAACGACAGCAAATGTATCAAGTAGATATGGTTTCTAATGAATGTGGATTTGCATAACATACTTAACATTAATTGAAAAATATCCTTAACTATTGCTTCCAAGATGGTCGCAAAGAGAACCAGAGTACCGCACAAAGTTGCTTTAAGTCGAGGTAAGACCATTGATAAAATTACAATTTTTACTAATGGTTCAATTTCTTTTTTGCAGAAATGTTTCAATCTCTGAATTGGAGGTCTCGCTACCGTCGCAGGTCCTTCGGGTCGCTTGTGACGTAGCGCACAAAGTCTCCCATGATAAGAAGTTGCAAGCTAACCCACGCAGCTTTTATGACCATCGATAATAAGTGGTAGCTCAATGATCTAGAGCTCCTGTGGGCTTTGGCGGATAATAGCGTTACTTTGGACACAGGGTGACAGGAATTATTTCAAAGTCATGAGACTGCAGAAAATGTATGTTTTCTGTGTGCATTTTAATTTATTTTTACTTATTGAAACAATTCAAGTATTTGCCTCAACAAGATTTTTAATTCGCCTCAATCGGGTTGGGAAACGCTAGGAAGTCGTTCCAGAACCGAGATAAGTCTTCTAGTTTGCAAACATTTATAGGTGTGCATAAGCCCGTGCTTTGAACATAAGGCTGAGGTGATCATTGATATCGCACGCGTTTTCCTTTGTCTCTAGGATGTCCAGTACGAAAGATCATAGCAGATCTCATGGATATCCAATTTGTGATATTCTTTAAGCGTTTGACAAGACTTCTGGCTTACTTTTTAGGCATGGTCCCATATTCTGTAATTTTAGGTGCGTCCATTTTGCTGTTGCTGTTAACGATAAAAAAAGAAATCCTAAGCGTATATGTATTTCTGTGACAACACTAGTTAGTGCACAGGAGAAACGGGATGACACAATGAGTTTATAGGTTATCCTCCACGAGTGACCTTTTCGTCTTCCTCTCGGATTAGCCTTTCGCGCTCCTCCTCGAGCGCAGCTAGTCGCTCCTGCTCTTGTCTTCGCTCCTCCTCAAGCACAGCTTGTCGTTGAAGCTCCGCTTCCAATGCTCGAAGATCCTGAATACAGTATGACGCAAAGCTCCACTCAATTCCACTTACATCGTCGTTGTCCATTGCAGAAGGAACAGAAAGGGCGCTGCAAACCGGTCAAGGTGTTGATTGAGTCGTCGCCTGCGGGGGCTTGTTCTTTATATGTGTCCAGTGACGGAGCGGCGGAAGTGAGGACTGATAACAGTTCACGAAGTATTTTCGACGATTTATTAAGATGGACGTTGTTTTGGCCTATTCGAAGAGAACGCTTTGGTGCTGTGCAATCAACTCTTCTTATCAGTCCTTTCATCTTCACTGAACCGTCGATGCCGCTAAAATTCGGAATACTACTTTTAGAGATAAACCTGATCAAAGATAAGGCGAATTTGATATTACTGACGAATATAAATGTTCGTTGTTTCTTTTTTGCCAAATATAGAGAAGATATTAACAAAGGAGGCTTTATGCAGGCGACAAAAGTGGATACGGAGTTAGTAGATCATGCGACCGTGCTTGTAATTTTGTCGTAAGATTGAGCGCGGAGAGTATTTCTCACCGGATTTTTGGTTTTATCATACAAACTGTAGCATATCTACTAATAAACTTGTTGGATTGCCTAGTGTTAATAGTGTCAAATTGGAGCTACTCTTCCTCTCTTAGGAATACAAATGACTTTCAAAACCTAAAGGATATAAGACTATTCACACATTTGCGAATTAACACGGTTCTGACGTGAGGATGTTTTGCAACTTTTCGCGTCGACGTAGGCGCGTCGGCAGGTCGTAAAAGCAGCAATAAACCGCGAACTTCAGTGTTTTATCAGCCGTTACGTCACAGTGAACTGACAGCGGAGAAGTTCACGTTCTAATATGGCACGATTTAATGGGTTAATGCACATGATACATATGTATAAGAACTGCAGTCCACATTATCTTATGTTGCAAGTTGTAGAGAAGACAGTTCTATGCTTTTAAAGGTTGAAACAAGTTTGCAGGCTGTAGTGGCAACACGTATATGCTTTTACAAAGGTTAAAACGCTTAAAAAAATATTTATAAAACTGGTTGGGGCCTTGAAGAGGTAGGAGCCCTGAAGAGTTCTTTGCTGTATTGTATATTTGCACCGGTGTTTTGCACGGCGTAATGCCGTTTATTCAGGAAATAAAGTAAAGTAAAAGTGAAAGTAAAGTCAAGAAGCTTATCAGTTACTCAGGATGCATTCGAATTCGAAATCTGTTAAGATGCTTTCAAACAGCAAATAATTGTCTTCGTGGCGCCCTTATCGGTATTGGTGTGACGTAACGACCCGAACCCGATCGACTCGCCGTTTCCGGTCATCCACTATCAGTTTCGGGTCGCAAACCGAATCAACTCCTACCAGATCACAGTTCTTATCACACACACTTTCCCAATTCTAGTGCCTGTGACGTAACAGAAGGCGGCGTCGACGGAGTGATATAAATACCGGTCCCTATGGTTCTTCCATACACTGAGTTCGATCCAACAGTTTCCAGTCCACGGATCGAGGCTCCGACTTCGAGTCTAAACGGTCCGTACAATCTTCTCGGCTTCTTTTTCCTCCTACAAATCCACCGCCACTCCAGCTCAAAATGTCCTATCCTGGCGATTCCTTGGTGAGTTTAGTCCCCGATGGGATCGATATTCATTGACCTGCTTCAGGAGGAGCTGCGCGCCGAAGAGGAGCGTTCTCGTCGAGAACGGGAAGAGGTGGAAAGACAGTTAGAAGAGGAAAGACGGCGTCAAGAGGATCTTTTTCGCCAGAAGGAGTGGGAAGAGCAGCAGTGAGCGGCTTACATAAAGTGAATTTTGGTGATGTTTTACCCAGCTAATGATGTTTGTCAGCCTTTTACACCTTCAACAATTCGTATAAATATAAAACTTTAAACCATTCCAGAAGATATTTCTGACTTTTGATCGTCCATATCAAGTGTAAGGACCGTCCGAAGTTCTTCTATATTTATGATATTCATTTACATATATCCTCAGTATGCATATTACACGTTTCAAATTTCGAACAAAATTTACACGCGCTCTTCAAACTGCACGTTTAGCACAAAGTTTAATATGTTTTACTTTTTAAGATGTCTAACGTGTAAGATCACCAGCAGATTGCTACCTGCTATTCTGAGCTATCTCGTAATTCAACGAAATTGACTGTTTTTTCCTTTCTGCAATTATATACCCAGTTTAATTGTATTTTCTGACACATGTAAGGTCTCAGTGGTTGGCTTGTTGTGACTTTGCGTAAAATGTCCATTTTTACTTTAATTCCATTACATAATAACACCTCTACTTTAGTAAACACTTCTCTATTATAGTTTAAGTTCATATGCATCACGTTTCTAAGTGAGTCTAGCCTCCCACATGAGATCACCAAACTCCAGGAAACGAACTGCGAGTATGTATTGCTTGTGGCAGACCTGTGAAAAAGATAAAGCAGAGAAATAGTCCGCCTTTCTTTTAGCCAGACAGTTCTCACGCTCTGATCGAAATAATTTTCCTGCCGTTGAGCCCTCTGACTCATCACGGAAGGTCATAATCAAAGCTCGTTCTTGAAAGGACCCCCGACGCAGCCTCAAGCCGGCTCGCCTTCTAATTCTTGCCAAAATAAGACCTAGTTTGCTCTCTGCAAAATTCCTTGTTACAACCTAAGAAATACTACTAGGTTCTTCTGTTTGACGGATTCGTCAAGGGAGCCTAGCTCAGGATTGCTGATGAAGTGACAAAGGATGTTCTGGGAGGATGTTCTTTAAACGAGGGTGTTTATTGAAAATAATGCCAAAAACTGTTGGAAAGGTTGAAAAAGTTGTAGTGCAGAAAACGAAAGGTTGCTGCGTATTTTTTGCTTTTTCGGAGCACCATTTTCTAGTGACAATGTGAATCATTTCGTATATAGCTGGAATATTTATAATATGTAGTGGTGACCTTTTGCGCAAGAACAACATTCCTAATTGTCTTATTCTCAAACTTTTCCTCGTCTGCAGAGTAGATCTGGCTGCAAGGTGGCGTTACTCCATGTCTCTGAAGAAAATCCTTCCTCATCTACGTCGTCTGGGAACATTCGGGATAGTTCATAATGATAGTTCGGTATCGTATGCGGCGAAACAAAGCCTGTTTTTTCTGTTTTCAATGTTGTTTTGTCTCATATCCAATTTCTTACACAATGACACCACAAAGGCCTAACTTTTTTCTCAACAAAAAGCCCTTATTGCATAGCGTTTTGCATGAAAATTGCCACAGTTATTATATATTCTGTACAAGATCTTATTTCGAGCAAAAGAGGACCATGTGTCCGTTTAACCGTCTTAAAATAAGCGCTCTTTTCAATTGACCTTATTTCATTTTTCAAAACCATAGGATTCCAGCTTCTTAACTGTTCGGCTTGAGGGTTACGGCTCTTCCTTTCGAATGATGATCGATAAACTTGACGGTTCAAGGGGTTCTTTACATTGATAAATTCACTTCCATTTAATTTAGTTTGCATAGCCCTAGTGGAGAAGCTGTTTTTGCTGTTGATCTCGATCTCTCTTGTTCAGAGAAAAAACAACTGTGAGAAGAACACGTGGAGATTCCCGAAATATAATGTCAGGAAGCCACGCCTCGGTCTTACCTCCAATTCTCGGTGTTTCATAGCCGCGCTCTTTCGTATCGCCTCGGCCAGTGAGATTCTCTGTTCACTTCTGGGCAGCACGAGATATCTCTTTGCAGAGACAATGTGGTCCGCAGAATCTATCGGATACATCTACCTCGGTCTTGGCTGCATCTACATTCTCCCGGGCATCATATGCTTCTCCGTCCTCATTCGACCTCCGCTGGTCCACCAGTCCTCCTACAAACTTATGTGCTTCATCTCATTGCTCGACATGCTCAACATCTCCGCGTGCTGCTTCTTCGCCGGCTTCTACTCGGTCCTAGGCTCCACGTACGAGAATACGCCAAGCATGATAACGGTCGGCTCGGTGAGTCTGGCGCTCTGGGTCAGCTATTGCGCGTCCAACATTCTGCTCGCCATGGACCGTCTCATCTGCTTCTGCTCCAAGCGACTCTCTGACATGTTCTTCTCTGGGAAACGAACTCTGTTCTGGATCGGGCTGGCAGTGTTGGCCGGAGTACAAATGATGATTGAGTTTGATGGAAAGCAGTTCTACCATTACGACTCGTCGATTGGAGGCTGGAGGTTTGAACTGCTCCCGGCTGGAACGGTAAGCTACTACCGTATGACTGGTGTTGATTATGGACTCGTTCAGAGGAACTACCGGCATATGTTCATAAACGTAGGAACGTTCGCGACCCTTCTTCTGCTCTACGCGGGGGTTGTCATTGTGCTCTTGACAATGTCGTCGCAGGACAAGGTGCAATCAAAGGTTATTCATTGAAATGTTTCTATTAAGAAAAAAAATGGGCGGTGTGTGCTTGAGAGTTACGGTACTCTTTCAATTAGGAACATTGGAATTTATATGATAAGCAGCCAGAGAGATGCCATAAGTACGTCCCCAAAAGAGTTGCAGGAGATGGGCATGCTCTCCTATCTCACAAAAGCTCACTGCTTTAACTTTCAGGCTGTGATCCACTCAGCCGCGATGTGTGGGGCTATCTGCGGTTTCGCCATGGGAGCCGACATCTTTTGCATCATTGTCCAGAACATCAACAATCCGTCGGTCGCCATGTGCTACGCAGCGAACCTAGCTTGGCAACTGGCTCATGGCGGAACCGGCTACGCGTACCTCATCATGAATAGAACGATCAGAGAAGCAGCAATCCAGGGATTTGGTGATTTGATAAGCATTTTTAGGCCCAAATCTAAAGTCATACAAGTTGTAACCATTGGTTCGTCAAGGACTGTTTGAGGGATGTTCTTATTTGTTTTAGTGTATATATAAACGTTACATTGTGTGTGTCATAGTCCTATTTATCGCTTGTTCGTTGTTGCAACTGACTCACAAGCAATTTAACAGGATTTATTTAGTCACAGGATAAGAGAAAAGTGGGCCTTCCCGCGTGGTTTACGGTACCCGTTTTGTACGGGGTCATATACATTATGTTGCGTTCCAGTGATGCCTATAGGTTTCTGAATTCCTCAGACCTCTTGAATCACAAACCCAGGAAAATCTCTGCAGATCCGCCCACATTGTTCTAAGTGATCACATAGAACAAAGAGTTCGATGCGTCGACGCAACAGCTCGCTCTTTTACGATTGTGGAAATGGAAAGGGAAACAACAGAGGAGCCACAATTATGAATCACATGGATCCCAACCGAACGCAATCGCGTATCCTCGGCGTATCTCAATTAGCTGAGTCATCTCCAGAGTGACTTTCGGCGTTTCACGAATCCTCAGTTCAATGCAACTCAACGTTCTTTTGATACGCAACGAGGCATGTGCTTTCTCTCTACCCTTGCACGCACGGGTAGAGAAGCGCGCGCAGCCTAGGGCCGACGCTCTCACGTGATCGCTCTCTCCGTGCCAGGGTGGTCATTCAGCCGCCGTCGCGCACACAATCACATCGTCTTTCCTCGGCTCTGCCTTGTGGCAAACAGTTTTTCTGCCACTTTTTATCGCTTGGTGCCAGCTTCCGTTTGCGGACCATAACACTGTTTACACCTTCTTCAACGTCTGCTTCAGCTTCCTGTGGGACAAAGACGCTGAGTTTCCACTTATTTCCAGTTTCATGAGAATCCATGCTCATTACGCACCTTAAAAAATCTAGTCGTTGATGCTCGTCTCATCTCCACGCGAGGAAAAAGTGGCAAAAGTCGGCGTTGCTTCTTCATCACTGTGCTCCTCCGTTTGTGCGTGTGTATAATTGCACTTCCGCTCGTGCTATTCTTAAATTAATTATTCCTTCCGCGCTCTATATGTCGTCGTATGATGATAATACGCATTTGAGTGCGAGGAGGGTTCGCATTCGCAACGCTATCAGTTTGGTTAGGAAAAGCGGAGGATCTGATCCTGGTTTAACGTCCCGGTCACCCCCATGTTAGTATAAGATAAGGAACATGTTTTAATAAATATTTGGGAACCGCCAGGATCTCATGACCTTACATAGAGAGCGCTTTCTTAGTTTCCTCGGAAAACCCCTCAGCTTAAGTACTCCGACAAAGTTTCAATTGCCGTCTTATGGGAATCTTCTAGGAAACGAGTGTTAGAGTCCTCTGCGTCAAATAATAACAGTACAAGATCTCCAAAAATGTTCTCAACCTTAATTTTATAGTCGTTCCGCTAATATTTACTCATCTCTGTTCTTCGATGCTTCCCAATTCGCATACAAAGAACTGGAGAGCAGCCAAACAACATTCCATTGTTTCTATACTCCGGTTAACGCAGGTATTCATTTGCTGCTTCAACCTTGACAAAATTAATCATAATAACTTCGTCAAGAGAAAAATCTCATATTCCTCATAATCTCAATTTCGCTGCTGCAATGTAGAGAAATTGGTGCATATGAAATGACAACTGTAGCAATGGCTCAGAAATATGGTAGTCGGAATGGGCAAAGCTGGGAAAGCGAGAACTTTCCAGTTCAAAGCGTAAAGTGTATTAAAGGACTGTGAATATAGAGGTGTCATTCCACATGCACAAACCCATTATAATTCTGAGCGGTCTAACTGTAGATATCCAGATGTTGTTTTCCTCTTGGAAAAATTAATTATATTAATTAACTTTGACGTAAGAAGATTCTTTTATCTCGGTTTCACATTGTAGTGGACAAATTTCTTTCTTTTTCTCGCTTATTCCATGATTATGTATTCCTATCTTTGCGGTTGAAAACTTTGTCAACCCGGTTAGCTCGACTGTGGTGAAATCTGTTGTACGCGGCGGCGTTAATAAGTTATTGACTCTCCTTTTCGAGAACTCATAGACCATGTGTCCTTACCTTGTCAAAGTAATTTTAACCACATTATGCCGACTATTGATAATTAATGTTGTTCTAAAGACAACTGTGAGGGAAGGAGTTTATCACACATCGTTAGTATGTTTCCCTAGGTCTACTTCTTTCGTCGGAGTAAGACAACAGTTTACTGGAATGATTCTCATTCACTTACCCAGAAAATCTGTTCGTCGTATTGTTAAGAAGCCTTAATGTGCATCCTCAGCCGAGATATCATCGAGTCGACCCAAAAATCCCGGTTCATAACAAGGTTCATTGGATCACCCGAAAGTTTCAGTTTTTAATACTTCACTCTTTTGTGTTCTACATCTCACTGCCTATACCACGTCAGATCATTCCCAACCTGAAAGCGCTGTACCCTCACCTACTTCAGTTCATAGCGCTACCGTATATCATGTGCTCCCTGGCATCCAGTCCTACATATAATATCTTGGTCGCATTACAACATTAACCTTTCCCCATCCCCAGAGACCTCGATCAACGAAATGCCTTCTCGCCGCCGTGAACAATCCCTGGTAACAACACCTTCACATATGCTTCACAACAACACGCTTCGTACGCTTAATGCGTCCGCTGACCTCATCGGCGCACCTGGGGCAACTCGCATAATTCGCACCTGCGTGACTCTTCTCACAACTTTGAAAACATACAAATTAAAAGCGGACGGCGCCGCGCCGGCTCTCCACTCGGCGCCGTGCCTAGGTGACGGCCAGGTGGCACTCGCCGGCATCTCTCCACGGAAACTAATTGCCTGCTGCTTCGGGTATAACCTCCGCTTCCACTGCTTCTGTTGTTGGCCTTGTTTTTGCTTTGACAGCTATCATGTGCATCATTTCGGACGCCAACCTAGTCATGACTGAGGCGAGCTTTCTACTTGTCTACGATATCTTGCTTCCACAGGCTCTTGTTTGTGCGTGTGACGTCATGCGACTCCCTTTTGAGTTTTGTGTTCCCTCAGCTCGCTTGCTTAACGCGCGCGCTTTTGAGAATGAGCGTCCGAAGTCGCAGTACGTCGTCTTCTGGTAGTGAGCGGCCAAGTCGCCGCCGGAGCCGGACCCGAAGCCGGAGCCCCATCATCAAGAGGCTGTCCCGACGGACGCCTGATAATACGCTTTCTGACTTCTACAAGACCCGCTTCGGGAGTCATTCGCCGGAGCAGTACCGTAACCTCCGCCTGAGCCAGTTTGATCCGCATGTGACCGGTAGAGCTGTTCGCGAGCTATTGGACAAAGAATTGGATAAGAAGTATGGTCCCTACGAGGTAGGTGGCTGAGAATCTTTAAAATGATTGTTTTGCTACATATGTGAACTAAGGGTCGCACGATTAGAATGAGGGCATGGGTACAATACAATAAAAAGTTTTTTCAGAGATCGCAAAGTTGATTCAGAAGTGCACCTCGGAGGTAGATTCGCAAAAAGAAGTGTCTTTGAAAGCGACCTGTTCGGTTCCTTCAAGCATTTGGATGAAATAGCCACTTGAGAGGCAACAAGGCCCTAATCAAAAATCAAATGTTTGAAAGATAGCGCTGCAATGACGTCGAAAGTGTAATTGCCATAAGATGTTAAATATCGTGCCCTTTTGTCACTAAATGTACGCTGAAGCGTCGTAATTTAGATAAAAGTCATCAGGAACTCAGAGGATGACAACAACATGCTAGCCTACGTGAACTTCGAGAAACTGGATTCCGCGAAGAAGATCCGCCGAGCGTTGCTCCCCCAACTCCAAAAGATCTTCGGTCGCCGTCTCTACGTCGACCCGGCGGGAGTGGTCCGCGACCAGGACGGCAACTACGTTCGCGACCGTTGTCCAGCTTACAACTCCGGCTGTTCTCGCCGGGATGCAAGTCCTGCACGGTCTTCGTTCGCTCGCCGAACGTCTTCCATATCCCATAAGCGCAGGGATAGCATCAACTCCGAGTGGCGCCATCTGAAGAAGGACGATTCGCAAGCGACTCGTACACTCTTCGTCGGCAATCTCGCTTTGGATATTCGAGAAGTGGACTTGAGAAAAGTGTTCGGGAAGTATGGGCCTATTGATGACGTCGATATTAAGACGCCCGTGGACGCAAAAGCCTGCTACGCATTCATCCTTTTCCAGGTAGAGATTTTACTTCAGAAATGTCGAGGGGGCCAGTGATCAACAAACCAGAACCAGCCGCACCGTATTCTGCATCCCCTGAAGTAGATGGGATTGGCAATTACGATATGGTGTCCAACATTTTAATCATGTAAATGGAACACTTTGAGGGTGGGGGTACCGTAGTGCATCTGATATTAGGCCCGTGCATTTGCAACAATTTTAAGTCCATCTAGTATTCTTATTGTGTATTCTCATTTCCAGAAATGCAACTTTATTTTTTTGGAACTCCAGGGTGTTGTTCCAGAACTATAGACCCACCACATAACTAAACACTACTTTACTTTGTTACAGGACGTCGAGCAGGCGATGGACGCAAAAGCGAACGAGTATGACAAGCCGGTCCGTGCGGGAGATCCTCGCTGCAAGATCGGATACGGCAAGTCACAACCCTCTCATCGGCTCTGGGTCGGCAAATTGGGCGATTGGACTACAGCCAATGACTTGATGAAGGAGTTCAACCGATTCGGTGTCATTGATTTCGTCGACTATAGAACAGGGGACACATACGGATACGTACGGTATTATCGCACTTTTCCCTTTCCCTATGAGCAAACAAGACGCTTTAGTTACGTGGAGATATCTTCGGCTACAGAAGCCTGCAGAGAGATGAAGAACTTTCCCCTTGGTGGGAAAGACCACACGATATTAGTCGACTTCGCCAGCGATGAGACTCGCTTTCGAAAACGCCACATATCATCATCCTCTCCTGAGAAAACGAGATCGCCAAAGACGGTTAAGAAGGGTCCTCATACGCCACCAGATTCTCCAATAGCATCCTCGCGTAGCTCGTCTGTATCCCCGGATGCATCTCCACAGGACGATCAAGTTCTGAGTCTCTCTGCTCACGAAGCGATCAGTCGCTCACCTACTCCCGAGCGAAAGGTTGCTACGGTAGAGGAGCTCGAGGAAGACGTGGCGAGCACGTGGAAGGGTGTAATACAGCTGAAGAAAAAGGACTACGTGACAAGGTAAACTTGTACACAGCTTGGGATCGGTCCATTCTTGTGAACCAACGGAACCATTGACCTTTGTCACGACAGGCTTCCACAATATCATTTAGGCTATTCCGTCTCCTCGGCTCCGAGCATATTCTGCAACGAACTCTTCGTGATGACAGTGGTGCTTCTCTCAAGCTCGTCATCACCCAGCGACTCAGTCTATCCACAACGTTCCATTCACGGCTTGACAACCTTAGCCCCAAAGAGTACACTCTCATCCTGGGAGTTCCAGGAAGCCAGGATCAATCCCTCCAGCCACTATGTGTTTACCTCACCTCAAAATCAGTCATTGGAATTGTCCCGCTTGAAGGCGCCACTGCATACATCGTGCCACCTGGAGAAGTCGCGGAAGACACTTTAACGCGGTTTTCGCCGATACATTCTCCTCTTGTCCAGGAGAGCACAAACAACGTTTTGTTCATCCTAACTACAAATTAAATAATGGAGCTTTTGGATGTTTATGTATATATTTCAGAGAAATAAAGATGGTCAGGTACTATTTATTGCGATATGGAGACACTAGATTCTGCGGAACTGGTGTCATCCGTTTTGGCGGAGCTTCTTTCCTTCATTGCTGCGAAGAAAGGACACTCTTCCCAGTCATAATCTGCTTCATAGTCGAGCTTCTGGCTCTTCATCTCCTCATCAAACATGGCATAGATCTAAACAAAAAGTAGTGGAAACATGAGAACCAGAGGGCAACCTTCTGATAGTCCGGTGTCGTCGAGTAGTCACAATTATCTATGATTTGCAGGACATCGTACATAAAACTGGGTAGTTTCCTAAGAGTAAATCAAAAGAGTGAACAAGGCAAATACAGTTCCCTACTTGAAGAACTCCTGTCGATTCATGTTTCGAATTGCCTTTTTCGCAGCGAACAGCAGATCTCTATCAGTCTTGCTGATGTTGACCCAAGGAAGTTTCCCTCGCATGACCTCAGAAGAGACGTAGAACCACGACTCGACATCATCTCGCCGACACTGGTCCTGCAAGTGGGTAAAGAAGAAGCCATGCTTCATGAACTAACCCTCTTCATGTGATTCGCAAGTGAACAGTAGCGCCCCGTTCCTCTCCATCCACCATGCGCTCGGCGCTTCAGAAGTTCTCCTTGGGCATCCACGATCTTCTTTGCTATCCCGAAATCGATCATATGGACCATGCGGCACCGTGGAAAGCCCAGACCAACGACAAAGTTACTAGGCTTTACGTCCCGCGAAATGAAGCCACACGCGTGAAGTTCTTCGATGGCGTTCAGCATTTGCATTGAAACTCGGAGACCTGTGTGGAGGGAGAATTTCTTGGCGGGCAGCATGTTCCGCAGTTCAACGAAGCTAGGGCCCATGATTTCCATAACAATGTAGTGGTCGTTCATTGTGGCACTGAACCCTTCGCCAAGAAGTCTGCAGAAGTGACGGCAACTCTTTTTATTCACCGCTTTCAGAACTTCGGCCTAAAAGGGCAATTGTTTTAACATTTAAGATCAATGACGTACCTCAATAGCAAGCGAATAGGATTTGGCAGTCTTCACGGCGCAGCGGACTCCAGTATCTGTCATGCACGAGTACACCATCCCTGAAAGGAGATTTCTGCAAAGATTAATTCCTTGGTATTTGACCTACCGTATCCACCTTTGCCGATAACACGCTCCAGGTGATAGATAACCCCATTATCAGCTGAGAAATGACTCACAGGGGGGCTCAGATCAGCGATCTTACTTCGACTAGAAGAAGACTGCGTTCGTAAAGGTTTCATCGTTTAAGAAACCAAACCAATGATTTACGACTTGACCGCACCAGTTAAAGCAAACGTAAATCTGTAAAGCATGTGTTGCAAAACATCATATGCACTCCTTTGTCTAGACCGGATGCGGTCAAGAGTGCGAGACTCGTGGAAAGAATCCTGGAATGTGACAGGCCTCATTTAGCAGTACTTGGACAGTCACTTTAAAGATTGCCGAGTCGTCAGATTGCATATAACATCCGGACATCCAATTCCCACCGTATGCGAAAAGACGAAAACGTATGAAAACAAGCCAATGACTTTGTTTGAAAAACCGTCTTGCCTTCTTGGATGTGTAATTGATACAAGCAGCAAACAATATTTAGCTACGCTACACACTCACAAAACCGGGAAGACGGACCATACCGCATACACTCACAAGGAGATCGGATAATTTGCATCGGGACCGGTAGGAAAGTACTGCCCTGCGATGCAAGATTTCTGTAGTCTTGTTGCCTTTTACTTCAGTTTGTGTACCCTGTTTAGTCATATCGCTGCTCATCTGTAGGTTTAAATGGAACTAGTGAAGTTATCATCATGTGACTCTCAATAAATCTGAGTCAGAAGACGATGACAGAAGGTGAACTGTAACGCCGAGTTTCTCTTCCAAAGAACCCTAGCACTTCAACCAGATGCTGTAATCTATAAATATTTGTATTTTTCGAGATTTTATGAGCGGGTATTCCAGTGACTTGTGTGCTTAGCATCATCATTGTATGATCAGTGCAATCAGTACACAAACATCATTTCAAAACTCTACCTATAAAAGGACCATTTGAGCTTCTTGGATATCGTCCTTTAATCGCTCGTCTCATCATCCATGTCAAGCTGTTTATTTTGCTTGCCCTCGCTTGTGTCGCTTTTGGTTGCGAAAAGCGTCACTGTCATGATGTGGACGGAAAAACAGTGTGCTACGATACACAATGTCTGATCGACTTTGAAAATCCACTAATTGTAAGTTTAGGACAGTATACTTTGAGTTTGCAGGAGCATTTGAATGACGTCATCCTTCGCCTTAAAACGCCGGTAGCCCCTTACTGTCCTTCTGTACGGAATAATACCGTGTGTAGAATTTCTGAGCGTTTTTATTTCAGAGAGACCGTCTTGGCTGCAACGCCGGAGGCCAGGGCAAAACTTGTCGCTTCTGTGGCTTTGACAACTACCTGAGCTGCCCTCAATGAAGATCTGTAAAGCAGCAAGGGCATAAATTTCGCGTCACTGTAACTCTCGATATTCAACCCATGAAATAATAACTTTACTTTCGGCTCTTCTATAAAAATCGTGATTAGTGAGAGATACGAATCCACAAAAGCGTAAATAAGCCTAGATCAGAAAGTTGGAATGCAAGGAAAGAGATCGTCGACAAGAGTTCTGTAGAGATCAAGAAGTGAGATCGCATTTGGGAGAGAATATATGAAAGGCAACAACGATCAGGTTCTGATCAATTCGCATAGGAATGTGGGATCAATCTAGTTTCCTGTATGTACACGCTGCAGCGGCGAGGGTCAGAGGGTAGTGAGCAAGAGTGTGGAGAAGCGAGAGGAGGGGGTAGTCGTGTGTGCTTGCATACAAACTGGAAGTCCCGTAATTGTCAAATTCGTCGGCGACACTAGTCGAGCGAGTAGTTCCGCAGCTCCGTGAACACCTCGGTGAAGAACTGAGAGTTCGAGTTCAGCTGCAGCATCTGCTTGCTCATGCGGTTGACGATGTGCACACAACGGTCCCAGAACGCTTCTCGGTTCTGAAAGTGACAGGAGTTAAGCCTTCGGCGGTACATGCTTCTGTCACAGAATTGGTAGGAACTTGTCAAGGAAACAGCGGTTCGATAGAATTGAAAGAGCCCAACGAACCTGTTCAAGGATGAACGGCTTCAGCGGGTAGGAGATCTCGTTTCCCATGTAACTGTAGCTGATGTAGAGACAAGTGAGCACGACGGACTGCAGCTCGTCAACCGACTCAATCTTCGTTCTGTTCTCCTTGAGCATATCACGAACCAGCATGTAGACAAAGACGAGATTGGCTGGGTTGATGAAGGCCACGTCCTGCCAGCCCTAAGACGACCTTACTTATCGATACTGATGTGGTAACTAACCTGTAAGAGAAGTGCTCTGTCCACGGAACGCAGCCACATTACCACATGTGCTGGCTCGAAGCTCTTCAGTCGACATTTCGCGGAGAGGAATTGGCCGAGTCCTCGGAGGAGATCTGACGTGGAGGCCTGGATGACTCCGCGGGGCTTGCTCTTGGTCAGAGGTTTCGACCCGGAGTCGTGGAAATCGTCAGTCGGAGGCTGCTGATTCGAGCTGGTGCCGAAAGGGTGCTTGACGATGGTTGCTTTGTGGGTCGGAGATAGCGGCGTCTTGGCTTTGGGACCGACTGGAGAGATCAGGTTGTTGTTCACAAAGTCTTGCTTCTTGAAAGTCATCTCACGGCGTAGTTCGTCTCGTAGACTAAAGAAGGGAATTACTGAGAAACTAATTGACTAATCGATTCTCCATCTCATGAGAGGAAAGCAAGGAATTGTGCTGCGGCTATAAAGAGTCACACAAGTTTTCTGCGGGCCAGTACAGCCCGTTTTGGTGTACAAAATTATAACGAATGCTTATAAAAAATTAAGCAAAAAGGCGAGTGGATATATCGAAATATTATGTAATCCAGGATTCGGACCGGACTCGAACATGGGGCCTCCATCGTGGAAGTTACCGCACGGTTCGACGAAGTTTCGAAGCCGGTCGGAAGCAATGCATTTTTACTTTCCATCTTCTACCCCAGAAAGATTGTGTTGCCTTTTTGTATTGAGAAGAGAACAGTAGCGGCCAACATACCTGTACTTGTTAGTGATAACCGTAGTTTTCGCAACACTGTCGACGACACTCTTCGCATTCACACAGTTGCTGACGAAATGATCCCTGATATTCCTTGGCGGCTTTTTTGAAGGCTCATAGCGTTTGTAATTTTGGTTTGTGTCCAGCTGCACACTTAGGCGAGAGTATGGTAGAACGTCGGCTTTGGAATCGTCTCCGCTTTCACCTCGCTTTAACACCACACGAATGTCGCTGTGGTCCGTGGTAGCTATGCTGACGGGGCGATTCTCTGACGGCGAGGACGGTGGGTGTGAGCGAGGGAGCATAGTGCTGGTTGCCTTTTTGGGCCAGTTCCACCCGGAGACGAACATCGACTTGCTCAGGTTGCCGTTCTGTGGCTTGAACGTCGGTGGGCCATCGCCGGCGGTGAACAAGTGGTTACACACCGACGTGGGAGGCGCGCGCGAATGGTGCGCGACCGCCGGCGACGTCAGCGAAGCGCCCATCGCCTGAGGTCATGCGGCGTCTGCGGAACGCTGGGTCTGAAAACAGGATGTGTGATGAGCGGGGCCGCTTTTAGGAGCCACGGAAGTGCGTCACGAATCGGGAACGAGTAGAGTGAGCCATGGAGCTGTGGAATTAGAAATAAAGCGGTGAATACACAGTTTGGGAGAATAGCGGACAATTGTTTCGACAATTCTTTTGTTCCCAGCAGTTGAGTAACGATAACAATAAATAAGAAGAAGATAGCTCTGACAGCGCTCGTGGACGACTCGGATCAAAATACTAAATGGTGTGTGGAATGTCAGGAAATGGAACATTTTTGTGAGATATGAAGGTCTGTCTTGTAAATACGAACTAGCTAATGTTCCGGATATGTTGATTTCGGGCATCCAAGCAATGAAACATTCCCAGCAGTTAAGTTGGTCGCGTGTACTGGTGATAAGGAGCCGAGAATCAAAAAATCACCCCTTCTGCTTATTCATGTTCTATTTGCGGGCTCGGCGGAATGCGGCAAAATTATGAATTAGTCAGCTGTGACGCACAAGCATGGCGATCTATTAGACGGGAAATTAAAGGGATCTAAAGGGCATCATCGAATTGACATTTTTCGAAACCAGAATATCTGATGATTAGTACAGAGTGCTTTTATTTTTAGACAGCTCAGTATCGGAAATAGCCTGGAAAGTATATTTATTAAGGAAAGGTGAAAAGTGGTTGACTGAAACGGAACTTCCGCTTCTAAGTCTGGAGGAAGAGCCAGGGAATCTGTCTGGAGGAAGAGCCAGGGAATCCTCTCCAAGAAAGTTTAGAGTGCTGGCGAGTAGATTAGTGACAGCACCAGCAACCAGAAATGTTCTCGATAGCACGAATAGGGCATTTCCAAAAGTAATACTGTTCAAAATGCGGGGACTCGACGACATTTGTGATTCGCTGCTGATAGGCGAGACGGGTAGAGTGTAAAACAAGTCTAAAGGCTGCAAAATGCCACAAAGTGGTAGTACGACAGAATCCGAGGCCAAAAAAGTGGATGTTCGTCGCACGGCGGACAGCAGCGGAACAGCAAGTAATAAAGCTATCGGAGAGAAGTACAAGTGTAGAGCCATAACGTTCTGACTCGATGTTACGACTTTTCGGACTGCGCAATGAGTGGATCTTGTTTTTATTGGTTTACAATTTCATCGAGGCAATACGAGAAAGTAACATCTTTTACCGAAACACAGGAAAAACTTCAAATCAGGAAAGATTCTTTATGCCAGAAATATTTGTGTAGAATTTCGCTTTTATAGCGATAACCCTCAATGTTCTGGAAATATTTCCAATGAATTTTACTTTTTGAGCAATAACCCGCTACTTTTCGAACGATAACAAGCTAGTTTAGAACAGTGTGCCCCAAAATCCCAAAAGCCAACAACGTTACGCGTCTCCGGCGCCTAAAATCCAAAAACGTCGAGCTTGATCCACCAAACACGGCGACGTTCGCGTGGATAACGCCCTAGGGCCATCCGTCCGAAAACCCAGATGAGACAACGGCAAGGGCGTGTGACGTTTCGTCCGAAACACGAATTGATTACGAGTGCGCGCGCGAGTGTGCAGAGTCGCGCTGAGCGCCAAATCCCCGAAGGTCCTCTTTTAATGGCCCATCCTCGGAGCCGTCCGGCAGCACGCCTCTTGGAAGCTTTGTGCGCGCGAACGACAAACGTGCCGATAAATAACGTTGATTGAAAAGACAAGGCCCTCTTGGAAAAGGGGCAATTTCTACTCATTCAGTCAGTGCGGACCGCCACCCTGACGGCGCCGTCGCCGGGTAATGAAACATTCCGAGCGATGAGTCAGTGCGCCGAACCGGCGCTTATCTGGCCGAAGCGGTGGATGAGGCCGATGGAGATGTTCGTGAAGATTGTGTTTTGAAAGACGACTTTAGGAACTCAAAGATGGTTTTAACGAGGCTTCCGGCCGAGAAAGCGCGATGGGAATGATGACTAGAACAGAGTCTGCATCCAATCTTTGCTCTCGGACACTCTAGAGACGTTACGGCCTTTAGACGCTGCAGTGCTTAGGAGACGGACACTTGTCATATTTTCACACGGGAAACAGAAAGAAAAGAGTTACCTGGAACTGAGGACCGAGAACTGCCACGAGTGTTTTTTCGGTAATTACACTTATTGTTAGTTGGCTAGTCATATTGTGAATCTAACGCTCATCACAGGTTACATTTTTTTAGAATTTCATGAAACGAACGATTTCCGTTCAAGATCAAACATTATTCATTTTATACGAATTAAATACAGAGACAAGGGTCGATAGGCCGCCTATCATTTTAAGTGAATAAATGAACCGTTATATTTTACCAACCGTTTTTTTATATTCTATGTACATTAGAATACTATAGAACGATGCCAACGTCCACGGGTGAAATTTGATGCTAGCGCCATTTTCATGGAAAAAATGTGAATTTATAATGAACTCCTTTATAGTGAAAGCCAAAAACCGATGATGGGCCGAGGAGGAAAA
>JADLIF010001297.1:0-112062 GCA_016648015.1 Steinernema khuongi
ACCAAAAATAGGAAAAAAAAGCGGAAACTAAAAAATATCGAAAAATAAAATAGTTCGTGTTTTGGGTAAGAAAATACTAAAACAAAAATGACTATTAACTACTTAAACCACAATTCACGGCCCAAAATTAGGAAAAAGGCAAAACTTTAAAAAAATATCTGCGTACCGAATAAAATCAATGATGAGTCCCACGATCATGAAGAACGCGACATGGATAACGTAGTAGAAGTGGAAGTAAAGGAGAATCTTGATGTTCTGATGCATGACGAACAGCTTCTTCCGGCGACACGTTCTCACAACTGTGACGATGAGGCCCGCGGCCATGAAGTTCAGGCTGATCTTCACGATTAGCACGACCTTCATCGCCAAACTATTCGAGAGCCTCCGAGCCTCGGCGCAATCGGCTTGCGAGAACATTCGAGCCTGAATGACAGGGATAAACGTGCGTAATACTGGGACTGCGGGCGGCCATTGTTTACGGCGGTGCACGTCCTCACAGGCTTTAAACGGCACGCAAGGGGCACAGGCTTCTACACAAAGCTGCTTTTCAGAGAGTACACCTACGTTTTCCTCCTCTGCCAAGAACCGAGTAGTTCGTCACACGCGACAAACAATGAAGGAGAAAGGTACGAACAATCGTATCGTGCACTCATTTTAGTGATTTATAATTGTCAACCAAAATAAAATTATATTGCTTGCGCATATGACTGTCCTAATAGGACCACTTCAATGCCATTGAAACAGCATCGTAAAAATTTTCGGAATGACAGCTGTATTTATAAATGGTTCCGTGTTTACCACTGATTACGTAGACGTGCGAAAACAGAAATCTTTCCCTATTTTCTTTTTCTTAATGAAAATATACACATTAATAAACATCGTGCTCTTACAAAAATTGACAAATAATCAACTTTATCCTCACCGCAAACAACAAACGTACTGCAAACTGCAAGCTATGCAAAGGAACAGATCCTCGTATATGGCCAATTTTGTATATCTGGGCAAATACCGGGGCTGAAAACCGAACGAGAGCATTGAGCTAGAAGTGGCCGATAGCTAGAACTGTGTCGTCACGAGATCCTCGTCTATGGCCAAGCTCTAAAACCAGATGGAGGTGTACCGCATCACATCATTAGCACTATATGTTAAGAGATGTCCAATCAACTGAACAGAAACACGGGACACAATGCATGGAATATGAAGGAGGTGGCAGACCGGGATGGCAAGAATGCCTAAACATGGAATAGCAGATTGTCTTGCGTCACTCATGATTCATCACTGAGAAATCGAGCGGTTAAGAAATGGAATACTAGGACAGACTGTGAACTTCAGAGATTGAAGAGAAATTGTCATAGATCCGTATCTATGGTGTACAACTGAGCAGGTGGACCCGTAACTTGAGTATTCCAAAATTCCATCAACAGTCTTGGCGACGCAATGTGTTTATATAAACGAACTTCGCAAATGATTTGTAGATACACATATGTGACGATAGAATCTGATATCTTAATTCAAAACACGCAATTGAAAAATAGTCCATTTTGGGTAAAGCCTACGAAACGGACAACACTCGCTCTGGGTAAACATAAATTAAAAGCTGGAAGTAAAAATGCCCGGAGTAATTAAATCAAGTGTTTTGGATTAAAGTAAATTTGGGAGAAAGCCAAGGTCGGATATGGGACCTATTGGCCTATTTTTGTCGATTAAAAATAGGTTGAAATGTCTTTTATGCACTTAAAAAATTTTATACCACAATGAAAAAAATACCTTACGAACATCATGTCAAAAATTAAAATGTTAACATTGTATTTCTTAATAATAAAAGTGTTCATGGGTGTTTAAAAACGGCATGTTGCAAAAATTACAAGAAAACATAAAATTAATGCATTTTTTCAGTTTATCATTATCCCGCTTGCTTAAATTTTTCTAAAACCAGAAAGGAAACGTGCGGTAAAAAGACACTTTTGTAAGTTTGTTGTTGTCAAGAGGGATAGAAATGACTGTGATAAAGATATGGTCGCAAATAAGATAACAGGTTGTTTACCCGAGAATCCTGAAATATCAAACTGAAAAGTACGGAGTCAATTTGTTCCCTAGATACCACTTACTCAGATATTATCGCTTTCCTTTCTTATCTACTCCGCCCATAAGGCAACCAAAATAAGAATACTGTCATAAGAATAATTCATATTTTAGCTCATAAAAATTCCGGTTTAAACGATTGAAGCATCGAACGTTTTTATCACGTCTGTCAACTCCTACTTGCTAGAGTTACAACAGGACTAGGCAAAACATGAAAAGCAAACAAGTATTGCGAGTTGTTTTCTTTTTGGAAAGCCATTATCACCCTCAGTCATGCACGCAAATCGTAGCACGGAATACGATATCGTGTTTTCGATTTGTCTTTGTCACTCAGACATGAGTCATAAAAGGTTAAGGATTATTACAAAGGCAAAGTGTATTCTGCGCTAGCGGATTGCAATCTGCATCAGCAGCAAACTTCACACGTAACTCATGGGTAAAAGCAATTGAGAAGAGGGCACACGGACGCCTTCTCACAAACTACTAAACCATTATAAGCGGCTACGCACCGTCCACAGCACTTTGGCAATTTTCCCAATAGGCACAGGAAAGGGGGTAAGAAGCAATTAACCTTAGTGCAATACCGTATTTTAATGAAAAAATAAGAAAGCATGATCAGCAGCCGCTAGTTCAAGTATCGTAAATTAACGAACCTTCCTGATTCACACTTGCCTCGTGACACGATTATTTCTGAATGTCCGTCAAAGACAGTAGCAATTTTACAAGAGCCTCTTCCCCCAAATGATGCGTTATTGACGGCAATACACACATAGGATTTCATGCTTTAATTAATTAAATGCAGAAAGATTTTTGAATTTGATGGTAAAAATAAATTAGAAAGTGTATTTCTTGGAAAATGCAAAAAATATTGGAGATTGTGCTAAGAAAACAAGCGTTTATTCAAGTTATGGTTGACTCTGGGTAGTCAGTACTATGGAACTCCTCAAAATACAAAAATATCATAAACACAATTATATGTTAAGTAGCACGCTAAGGAGCTTAGTAAACAAATATTAATATAAGATAACATGAAAGCAAGGTTTTGATGCACGAGAAAAACTTTATCCAAACGAAAGCCTGGGACAGACTGCTGCCTCGACATACTCCGCGACAAGTTTACTACAATAGAGTAAAAAGTTCACCCATTTGGGAGGGGGATGTAATTACATGCCTTCCCTGTTCTGTTTTTACGTACACTGCTTGCACTCATAATAACAATTTTATCTCTTCTGTCAGAGATCGATATCTTCTGATTCTTATCTATGAAAGCTCAAATTTCAGTGTAAAGTTATAAAATGTAAAATAAAAATAAGACCAGGCATATTAATAATAGCAAAAATGAATAAAGTGCAAAAGTAATGCCAAATAACTGAAATTCCGCGTTATCCATTAAAATTGTTTTTTTTTGTTCATTGGAACATTTTTATTTTTGGTTTAATCTACCTGGTATAAATTTGCATATATTCATAAAACACAAAACCAAATTCTGACAATCTGTCCTACGCATCTTGGCACTTTTACCATTTACCATTTGTTTCTCTAATTCAGTCCTTGCTGGACGTCGGTCCCCTTTGAATTTAAGCAATGAACTTTCATTGTGCTGTATTACATGTAACTACGATGTATGCGATTTTAAAATAAAGTAATGATGCGATGATTAGCAGCACAGTTTTGCATGAAGAGAACGATTTGCTGTAGGACCACCTTTAACTCAAATGTGACTCGTCTGCACATGTTACCAGCAGATACGCTATAAAAAACCTTCGATCTACTGCGTTAACACCATTGACTAAGCACTTCCGTTAATACGTTTGACTGTTTTTTGCCCTTTGCGTATTCAAATGGCCCCCCATATTAGTCACGTCCCCTCCATGTCCGTCAGTTCTGCCGTGTTCCATGGCGGACTCCGATCAGATTCCCTCACTATTTTCCCCTTTCGCCGTCCGTCTATGGATCCTCCTCCTGTGCTTGGCTGCTTTTACGCTGTGTGTGTCCATGAAGCAGAGTCTTGGAATGGCCATGGTTTGCATGGTGAACAACAGCGCCTTTGTGGATTTCTCCCACTCCAATGACACTGGGGACTCAAATGGGCTTTGTCCGAGTTCGGAGCGATCAATCGGAGAGGAAGTCCGACATGACTACCAGGTACCATTTTTGATGATGACATGAAGATGGTGACTTTCATTAGGGAACGTTGCTTTGGTCTCCAGCAATGCAGTCGATCCTCTTTTCCGCACTCGCCTACGGCTCCCTTCTAACGACAGTCCCAGCTGGACTAGTCGTCGATCGAATGAACCAGAAGATTATCCTGGCATGTACAGTCGGAATATATTCCATCATGACCTTGTTGGCTCCGTGGTGTGCAGATCTCGGATATGTCCCATTCCTACTGAACAGGTTTCTAGTTGGCTTTGCCGAGGTAAGGTCCTTAAATCTACAAAAATTCTGAAAAAATAGAGGTAAATTTTATTACAAAATTGCTACTCAAATTCTTAAAAATTTACTGTGTTTCCAACATTTTTTTCTTTATATTTATAAAGCGGTCCTGGTGTAACCGCTTTTGATGTCAAAGAAACCTTGTTAAATAACGAAATGGCCTTGAAAAAAAATGGTTTAATCCCATCGAAACGGTCCACGGTTTTTCAACGTTTTTCTTTTAAATACTGGCAATTGTCATCCTGGTGTAACCGCTTTTTTCTGAAATAACAAACATTTTTGCTTGATTTCCTGTGGATCCATATCGCTTCACCTAGAGCTTCGTGTTCTCGGGAATGGCTGCGTTAGGATCACGGTGGTTCCCACCCGCGGAGAGAAGCACCACCGTGGGTATCTACACGTCGGGCTCATCCATTGCTGGAATGCTAAACGGCGCTCTTGCGCCCGTGTTCTGCAGGCAGAGGCTTCTTGGTGGGTGGCCCCTTATCTACTACTTTTATGGAGGACTTGGACTTGTTTGGCTGCTGCTATGGAAAATCGTGTGTTCGCATAAACCAGAGAATAATAGATGGATCTCACGAGCCGAGAAGGAGTACTTGATAAAACATCAAGTGACCAATATGGGACCAAAGGTTTGTTTTCGGTTCCGGTGGTGTAGGAAAAATTAAAAGGATTTTTGCAGAGTTCTCATTAACTCAATCCTTTAAGAGTCTACAATTTTTGCAAAAGAACTTTATTAGTGGATAGAATTCTTGCATTGAGCACAATTTATTGCTTTCAGAGAAGGATTCCTTGGCGAGCAGCAATCGGAAGTAAACCTCTGTGGGCCATTGTATTCTCGTGGTTTTCTTTTGGCTCCTTTGTGGCAATTCACCACAGCATCCTGCCCTCATATTTTCGCGATGTTCTTCAGCTTCCTCTGACTACGGTGGGCGAGAATAAAACACGAAATTGAATAGAATTGTTTAAAGAACGGTATTTTCATGATGTGTGTCTTCGCTGCTCAACTGATTTCCAAAATCCTGTGCGGAATGGTCTCCGACTTCATCCGATCTAGACGCCTGTTGAACGAAACGGGTTCTTGTAAATTTTTCCAAGCTATCAGCAGTTTCGGCTCGGCCATCCCCCTTTTCGCTGTTTCTCTCTTCATCGATTGTCGAAACCCTTACCTTGGATTGGTCATCATCTTGACTCACTGTGAGTGGACACAGCAGTTAATGACTTTTCAAGATAATAGATTTTCTCTTCGAAGCTTTATTCTTTTTACTAAGCCGAAGATCGTTTCAGGTGGTATTTCATAATGTTATTTTTGGCCACATATCGGCTAAGCATATCATTAATTTGAACACATATCGTTAATTCATTTTTCTACACGGAAAATTTGTCATTTTTTTACTTAGCTGTCCATTTCTAAGATTCCCTTCAAATCCTAGTAAATTTTCCCATAGATCTGCTTTTCCTCGAAAAACGTTACAGTGTTTGTAACTGATGTTTTCTATAGTGAATATTTTATTTTTGTTCGCAAGCAGTGCGTTATTTTGTATACTGTTATTTTTGCTGATCTTTCTATCGCTCTTTAAAGGAAAAATTTAAGTTCCTTTTTATTATTCTCAGCAGCGTCCAGGCAGCATTCTGAGATCTTTTTTACGATTTTTAGCAATTTGTTTTTTCTCTCTCTCCCTTTTCCCTCTTTCCTGGACACCCTTCTACCACATTCTAGGCCTATGCTTGACCGCCATATCCGCTGGATTCATCAGCAGTCTCATCAGTATTGCTCCACAGCACTCAGGAACACTCACTGCCGTGTGCTCTATCGCAGGAATGGCCGGCAACGCATTTTCTCCGGGGATGTTCGGACTTGTCGCCAAACATGTGCGTCACTGCTGCGTAAAGCTCACAATCTCGGTTGATTACAGTTTCCCGGCAACGAATATAGCTCTACAATGGCGATGACCGCTTCGCTCAGCATGTTCTCCGGCATCTTCTTTGTCTTCTTCGGATCGGGTAAATACATATTTTTGTGCACCTTTGTGATATCAACCTGGATACAGCGAAAGAACAAAGCTGGGCCAAGTAAGACTACACGGATTCTTCCGAGAGAAGCTGTTTACATCGCGTGTCAAGCTCGGCACTCAACGAACCAATCCTTGCGTGACCACCGCTTTGTAGCTGGCGATAATAAATTAACCTTTTGTACTTAACTTATTCTCGTTATTTGCGACTCACTTCATACTTAGAAGACAATCGTATTTTTGCAGATCAGTGGACAAATCATGACAATTGGATATTTTCTTTGTTACAGTGCATTTTCACCCATAAAACTTTTTCTTGTAAATAAGCTGCAAATGATAATTGGAATTAATCTTTTTCTTTGTGGGCTAACTATTTTTCTATTTTCTTTTATTGTTTTATTACAGCGTTGGGTGAACCTCAACAGTGAGATGGTTATGTTGTCATGGTAAATTGTAAAATTCTGGTGTTATTTAATAGATTCGAAATGTTTACTATAATATCGCGAATGTAAGGAGAAATAGAATGTGGATAAATTCTTATCTTTTGAGATTTGAGCAGGACGTACTTTTTTCTTTCATTTCTACGTAATATATGAAATTCAAGACAAATAAACTGAAACTATTTACATTTTTGCTGATTACTTTGCTGATCACTTAAAGAATCACTTCAAAATCACTGGTAGGTTTACGATATTTTCCATATTGTTTTATTAGAGCATCGGTAAACCTCAATGGTGAAATGGTGATGTCGTCATGGTAAACTGTAGAAGTCTGATCCCATGTAATAAATATTGAAAATGTTTAATATAACATACCTAAGTGGAATGTGGATAAATTCTGAACGTTGGAGATTTGAGCAGGACACGCTACATAATATTCAAGGAAAATAAAATTCTTTACATTTTTATCTTCAACCTTTATTTTTTTACATATTTTTTAAATTTTTTTAAGATATTAAGGAAGAAGATATTTTTTTACAACTTCCCAGGACAGGCGTACACTGTTCTTTATTTTTATATTTTGGTCAACTTCACATTTTGGTCAGGTCAGATACATAGATCTAATTGTGGAAACGTTTTCCATTATTTGTAGGAGGCGGAACAGGAACTATTCATTCATTCGCCTACGGTTAACAAGTATTAGCAATCAATTGCTTTGTTTTCATGCGGAACGTGTGGAACCATACATCAGAGCGTCACGACTCCAGCTGTGGTTGTTTGCGAAATGCTGGGAAATATTCTTACCACCTTTTGCCCACTCTTAAAAAAAGTAGTTATGCGACTGTCTTCGCTATGTCTTTCTCCAGTACTTTTGTTTTCCACTATTGCTTTTGTCCCTTTGTAAGCTACGTTGAAAAACGTTCCACTTAAAATAACAGCGTCCTTATGCTTGAAGAAGGTATATTTTTTACAATTTCAAGAGCCTAAACAAGAACTCGAATATTTTTGCATGTCTTGTGATTTTTTTATACAAATAGGTACAGAGAGGCAATTTTTCGGAGTCCACGATATTCCCAGTTATAAAGACATTTTACTTGCAGGATTAGCCAGTTGAAGGACAGATGTTATACATACGCTTGCTTTCGCAGCTTTCGTTTTCTCAACCAAGCCGTCTTGCAGTGAAATCTGTGTAGGTTACTGACATAGTAGGTGGTGTCTACACACATGGATAAATGGAAGCGCTTCGAATGAAAAAAAGATATGTCACCGCATTCGCCGGTAGATTCAGGATGCCCTTTAGAACTAAGAACGCCTGCCAGAGTTGATATTCTTAATTAGTAATGAATTATGTATTTCTTCCACTCTCGAGGCATTTCCCACTTTTTTCATTTTGTTTTATTTCCAGCTCTCTGTGGACTCGTTCAACTGGGCAGTGGTATTTTGATTTTAAAATACTCATCGTCAAAGTTTTATGAAAGACGTCAACATGCAAACAGCGAAATCGCTATTTTATTATTACTGTTTGTTATTGAAACTTTAATTGAACCACGGCGTCTCGCCGTATTTTGCTAAGCTCCCACGTTCATAGTTAAGATAAATTGCCTTTCATTAAGCCACTACTTTGAGGACGGACAAACTTTGTTGTCTTCGCTTGCTTCAGCCATCTCCGTTTTAGCCCCAGGAAAGATGGTCATCCTATTCAATGCCATCTGATTGTAGAATATGCGTAGGACTGCCTCCGTCATGATACATGACTAACAATAGGCTATTGTTCGCTGATGGTCTTTCTAGCGGCCTATGTTGTCCACTCTCTGAGTCCTTATTTATCGCGCTGTGAAGTTACTCATGCCCTTCTGAGTATCGCTTTAAGATAGCTTTGAGTTTTCCAGGCATCATGGATAAGAAGTGCCACAGTGCTCTGGAACTATCACAAAGTGTGTCCTACAAGCTCATCCAAGGAGTCAAGATACTTGCTATGGCCGCCACTCTTGTACTTCTGTTCTTATTTTTTCTGAAAATGAAGGTATGACTCATCACTCGCTGCTTCTCCGACCGTAGCCTTCGCGTTACAGAATAACAAGAAAATCAAATTAATTCACTTTAATCTGCGGTTCATCATTACTGTCCATTATGGCTTCGCAACAGCTAACGCAATAACGCTAACTGTTATGCTGCTTACGGATTTTATCAGGTTAGAGCTCTTCTCGGAAAATATGACACATGAAATCTACTCATGTGTTCATTCAATTTAATATGACTTAGGTGACTTTTGTATTCTAGGTTAGCACGGCCGTACGAAGACCCTTGTGACAGACTACTGCCCTTTTGGGTCATATTTTTCACAAGCTCAACAAGCTCCCTCTGCGTGCTTGGAGAAACGCTCACCATCGCCTGGATTTCTCTGGAAAGGATTATGGCCACGTGCATTAAAAACTACGACTCGAAGTGCTCGAAAATCGTCCCGTCCTGCGTAATGGTTGTTTTGGTAAGTTTTTTCGATATCTTTTTGGATATCCAGTAAACATTTACTGGGGTGATGTGGAACTGTTGGCAAAGTGCACACAGGTGGAGTGGCTAGGCATATTAATAAGTGATAACGAAAACCAAAAGTTATTAGAGAGCAGACCTGCAAAAATTTGATTGGAAAGTGGAGCTAATCAGGAACTACATCTGTAAGGTACATTAAAGAATATACGTACTTCAGTGATGGAGTGGTTCGATCTATATGGTAGGGAAATGAACGTGCTGTTGGCTATTTCAAGATGACCTATTAACAACACTCTTAAGAATAAATAAGGGTAACACTATAAGAAAATGGTAATATCGTACTGCATATCGACGTAGAAAAATAAAAACCGTACAAAATGTAGGAAAATGTGCACAATAGACATTTGGCTGAGACATTTGAGAGCAAAAATCAACACAACAAAGCATATTCAAAATCGTCATTAAAATTGCCATTAATAGTCCATATTACCATTTGATTTACATAGAAAATCAGCAATAGATGTTATATGAATTACAAAAATTAAACCTTGTTTGTATTACAACAGTTAAAATGAATCTGTATTCTTGACGTTGATTTTCATTATTTTATCCATTGTTGTTCGAAATCATCCAGTTTTCAGCTCACGATCCTATTCGTTTTCTGCTACGTTTGGTACGGTACAAGGTTGAACTGGGACGAAAAAGTAGCTGCGTTTCATTTCCAAACTAAAGGAAGCAGTTCATCACTACAGGTAGAGCATTGTTAGCGAACAAAAATATCAAACTAGCTTTCTCTAGGCAATTGCGTTCCTAATTCTGGGAGCAGAACTCGCGAGTATCATCTACTACCACGCCATGTACATCTACAACAAACGTGACTACAGTCGACAGATCCGTCTTAAGGGCGTACAGAAGTCCCACATGTTAAAAACACTCTCGGAAAAATATAAGATGGAGGAGACGAGAAGGACGGTCGAGTTCCTTCTTCCCATCGTGTGGATTCACTTCATCAGCACTTTGCTGAGTTACGCCAGCTACGTTGTCACTTCATTTGTAAGAAGAATCGTTATGGAAAGAGATCCTAATATAGCTTTTAGACGATAACCACAGGAGACTTTGTGCGTACCCAAATCATCTACGAACTGCAGAGCTTTCATATATTCTACCCGTTGCTCTTGTCGCTGGTTGGGTGGCGGCAGCTGAACAAAAAAGTCGTAAAAATCGACGTTCACAAAAGCCAGAGGCAGTTGAAAATGGACAATAACGAACTGTACTACCAGAGAATGAACGAACTGTTCCAGAGTACGCCACATCAGAGAGACCTGAGGAAATAGGATTCAGATTGTGTTTTGTTTGAGTCTTATAAATGTATTAAAAACGCATGGTGTTCATGTTACCAGAAAAGTACGCAAATATGTATGTCATTCGCTCAAAACATTTCTGGAAATCGAAGATCGAAATTTGTATACATTTTAGAAATACATTTAGAACTACCTCACATGCTTCTATCCTCAATCTTCTGATCGGTCAAGATCGAAATTTCGAGACTCCGAATAGCATAGTTGACTTTATGTACATTGTTGACTTGACTGGCTCGCAATGTTACCGATATAAACATAAACACAATGGCACACACCAAAACATAAACACTATTTTTATTTAACGATGCTTGCTGCCATAACTTTATTTATTCAATCGACAAATAAATTCACGACGAACAGAGAGTAACTCTATTTACTTCGCCGTTTTCCGATACTTGTCTCAGAATCGGCATTTCATTCCAGGGTAGCGGCGTTGGAGGAAGCGCATGCACCAAACGCTCTCAACTTCTTCGGCGATTCTCTTCTCGACAGCTAAGAAATCAACAATTCTAATGTGTCCTAAACAGACAAGATTACCTGCAGTCAACGCTACGTTGACGATGAGCGCAATGAGGAGAAGGACAAGTAGAAGGCGCATCATGCTCTTAGGACGTGAGAGGACTATGCGTGTTGCCTGAAACGACACTCTCTTTTATACAGAACTTGATGGACAAGTTCAATTAAACAAGATCAAATTAAAAAGTACTCAGGTTAAGGGGCGTGGTAAGTTACATGGAATTAATTTATTCAGTGATCGGGTTCAACGACGTTTCTTCGGACTATAAATAGCCTATTTTTGGCGAGCAGTGAGTGCAGCAATGAAGATTCTAAGACAAAAATGGAAATATGGTGCTAGATGCCCTCCTCTATTTCCCGTTATTCCCTGGAGAGTTGGGCAATGCTATGGGGCATGTTTTTACTACACGCCCCGTTGTCGTGATTCCAGACGCAATATACAAAAAATAAGTGGCAGAAGGATGCTAGGACGATATTCTTCAAGCAATGTGCGGCGCTGCTTTTGAAATTAGACTTTCTGATAATTAAGGGTCCGACTCGGTATAAGCGTTATCGGTAAAGATGAAACGATCACAGGAGGAAAAGATCCTATATGCAATGTTTATCGAAATTCTGGATCACCACTAGAACTAACAATCGGAACACGACGTGGTGAAAATAGAAATTTTCTAGGAGTCCCGATTCTGTTTCCCCGTTCTGTTCTGGCTTAAGAGTTGGGCCTACTTCATTAGATTAGCAAAAGTCATTTTCTGGGAACTCATCAACTTCCTACGTCTTATTCTACTTCTATTTTAAAACTACGAGTCTCATGGTCTCTACTAGCAACTTATGGCTTTTAGCGCTGGATGCACCAAAAATCCTTTAAACTTATGTTCAATTCTCGGTTAGAAGGAAGTATAATAAATCATCTGTTGGCACTTCTATTCCAGAGTTCCCTTTCCGTTCTAGTGATTTATAAGAAGAACCACGGCCAAAAATGAAAAACAAAACATTCCTCAAACAAAGGACCACACTGAATGAAATACGGGCAGAATGATATTGTTTGAACACAAAGCATGTGACAACGCCCACTGGGTTTCTTTCGACGGTTCGTTGCTCTCAAAACCATTAATGTGATTGTTCAAAACAGTGAATATGCGTTGGAGCGGACAATTTTCTCCCGTAGTGATGCTAGGTGGCGTGCCCAAGCGTCGGAATAGAATTTTCGATTAAGATCTTGTTTTTCGACAAATGTGCTCAAAACAATTTATACAAACTAACTCCATTTGTCACGTTGGTCCACAGATAAATGGGATACGGTATATGTTCTTTGATTGCTGGCAAAGTGTTGTGTGGTGTAAGTATCCTTCTTTGCCTGACAAAGGATATTTCTTACACGAGTGGGAAAAATACTCCTATAGGGTCCCGTCACGATTGGAACCCATTCTCCAGCTTCACACACTGGAACAAGAAGCATGTACATACAACATATGTCTTATCTCATTCTTAGCTTAACCAAGTTCACTGAACTCACGCGCGGATTGCCTGAATCAGGATTGCTTAGTGCAAAAAAATTCGTCGTTGAAATGACATTTTCCAAAAATTCTTAAAAAGGGACAATAGGGATACTTTACTGTTAAGAGTCAAGGCGGTTCTCAACGTCTGTATTCTCCAAGTGGTCCTACAGCGATTGTTGGAATAAATGCTTGGGAAGTTCGAAATCTACTAAGGAAATAAGAATCCGCTCAAGTGGGTTTCCAACAAAGACACGGCTTCTTGCATATTCGTTTGGTAAAAAGCGTGCTTCGTGATCTTCACCTGGCCGTGTTGTCGAATTTTTATCACTCTGACATGCTTTCAGCTTCGCCATTCACAATGGAGCTTGAAGACGAAGTATGGCGAGCGCGGAAGGTCCTCTATAGTGCTTATTTCGGCAAAGGACGCTACACCCCACGAGGATCCACAGATGCACAGTTCTTCCACTTCTTGGAGAAGCTGCTGGCGCTCTCACGGAATAAGTATGTGAACTCAATAACTGTTTCTTATTTGCTTCTCATGAATTTCTAGGAAGGAGAAGAACGTGAAGTTGCTGGATATGAGCGTCCGACGGAAGCTCATCCGCTTCGACTTCCAGTGGCTCCGAGAAGCCCGCAACGCAGGAGATATTCGCCATGTAAGGTGCGGTTTCCTCTATCTTTTGCTAAACACGATTTCTTTCAGCTCCGAGAGGACATCGTGGAGGAATTCGAGTTTGCTGTTGGGTCTTACGCTGCCTACAGGAATCGAGATCGCTTCAACAAGGTGAAGAAGCTTCGGGAGTCACAGAAGTCACTCCCGATTGCTGTGGAGAGGCAGAATATTCTGGATCTCCTGGAAATGGTAACTTTCCCATCACCGAATCTTTGAAGAAATGCGTCCTTTACAGAATCAAGTGGTCATAGTGGCAGGGGACACCGGATGCGGCAAAAGTACTCAACTTCCAAGGTATCTCCTTGAGGCAGGCTATGGGAAGATCGCCTGCACTCAACCGAGGAGGATCGCCTGCACAGCACTCGCCAAACGAGTCGCCTTTGAAACTCTGAATCAGTACGGAAACAAAGTGGCCTATCAGATCCGATTTGAGAAGACCAAGACGCGCATGACGAGGATTCTCTTCTTGACGGAGGGGCTGCTTCTCCGTCAGCTAGCCACAGACAGGAGCTTGAACCAATATAATGTAACTATCCCTTTCTTTCAGCATGAGCATTATTTCTCCTTCAGGTCATTATTCTCGACGAGGTTCACGAGCGAAACCTTCACGGAGACCTTCTTGTTGCCCTCCTCCGCGACGTCATACCGAAGAGGCCAGATCTGAAGCTCATTCTCATGTCGGCCACCATCAATCTGGATCTCTTCACAGGTTATTTCGAGGGCGCTCCCGTCGTTCAGGTACGTATTTTTGTGGGGTTTCTCGTATCCTCTTCTTTGCGGAGCTCAGGTTCCAGGACGACTCTTCCCGATCGAGCTCAAGTACATGCCAGTCAAGGAGCACGATACATCGA
Organism: Steinernema khuongi; assembly: GCA_016648015.1. NCBI lineage: Eukaryota > Metazoa > Nematoda > Chromadorea > Rhabditida > Steinernematidae > Steinernema > Steinernema khuongi. The sequence continues at coordinate 14,355 of JADLIF010001297.1, forward strand.
AGACTGCGAAGATCGACATTGGGCCGTACCTCAGGATCCTGCAAGTATGTTTCTCCTGATTATTATCGTCCTCTACCATGAATGTCCTCATTTTGTGGGGAGGGCGGCAAAACCAGTAAAGTACCGTAATCCACTTTGTCCTCTTTCTCGATTTATTATTGAAGAAGGGCAGGGATTAAACATAAAATTTTTGGAAATCGATTGGTTGTACCGTTATAATGTTGAATCTTTCAAGATGATCGACCAGAAGTACCCCTCCAAAGACCGCGGCGACGTCCTGATTTTCGTCAACGGAATGGCCGCCATCTCCACGATAGCCGAAGGATTAAAGAAGTACGCCGAGCATTCTAAACGATGGATTATTCTAAGACTTCATAGGTATGGCGGAGGATACGGGCGTTCTATTGGCTTCATTGTGCTTATTTAGTTCTTTGACGGAAGAGGAGCAGGACAAGGTCTTCGACATGGCCCCAGCTGGAGTCCGCAAATGCATCATCAGTACGAACATCGCGGAAACTTCGCTCACAATCGATGAGATCCGCTTCGTCATCGACTCCGGAAAGGTGAACCTCGCCAGGTACGACCCTATCACCCGATCATCGCGGCTGACGGACTGCTGGGTATCCAAAGCCTCAGCCAATCAACGAATGGGTAAGATACGATGATGGGCAAGCCTTTGATTACTGTAGACATTCAGGTCGAGCTGGCCGCACTGGTCCCGGAGTGTGCTTCCGGCTATATTCGAGTGACCACTTCAATAAGATGGAGAACTTCACGCCTTCTGAAATACGACGAGTCTCCCTTGACTCTTTGATTCTCCAGATCCTTGGGATGAAACTTAATTGTACGTTTACTTTGTTTGCTTCCAAGCTTGAAAACTCCGACTTTAGGGGACGTCGAAGACTTTCCGTTTCTGGAACGGCCCGATGAGGAGGCGTTTAAAGAAGCGATCACGTCGCTCCAGTGTCAAGGTGTTTTACTGGAGGAGAATCACAACGTGCTGACCCCTCTTGGAGAGATTCTATCGATGCTTCCTGTCGACGTTGCTATTGGAAAGGTAAATAAGAGCCCTTTGATCCATTAGAACGAATATCTAGATGTTGGTCTATTCATGCGTTATGAACCAAATAGAAGTGATCCTTACCGTGGCCGCTGGCCTCTCCGTCCAATCTCCTTTCACCGCGCAGTCTTTCCAAAGCAGCAACCTCGTCAAGAAGCGTGAAGATATGATGTCGAGCATTGGAGATCCGTTCGTTCTTGTAAACGTTTATCGCGAATGGCTGGAAGCCAAAGCCAGGGGCGAGAACACTCGCGAGTGGTGCCGTGACCGAGGAATCGATGAATCGCGCCTCTATGAAATCTCGAAGTTGCGGAAGCAGTTCGCAGAGATTCTAGAACAGGCAAATTTAATCGAGAAGGAGGAGGAAGACTCGACGAAGTTCGAAAGGAGAGTCAGAGCTGGAGACAAGAGACGCTTAAGGGAGTTGAAGAAGGAGGCGAGGTAAGGAGATTGGCCTGAATCATTATGCATGACTGTTTCTAGATTCCAAGAGAAGAAGCGGAAAGTTCTGAAGCACGAAAAACACTTTGATTCGTTTATGGACATCGACGAAGAAGGCGACCAGAATGGTAATGAGCTCCTTCAATCCATGAGGTGACCGGTTAGATCTTCAGATCCTTTGAAGGAAATCAGTTTCCTCGAGTTTGCCGTCGCCCACAATCAGCGAGAAGTCAACAAAGTGATTCGATGCCACAAACTGCGCGATCTTGCAAGACCAGTTGTGAAGATGATCATCGCCTCTGGTTTGTACCCTCAAGTAGCCATGGAGCATACTCACAACGTCCATACCGTAATCCACTTGCTCTCGGCCACCCTATATAACTGGAGTTCCTTTTATAGTATGGTCACGCTCAGCTCGCCTACTGTAGATCGAAGCCTTTTGTGAAGATTCATCCTAACGGCTGTCTTTCCCAGCATCCTGATTTCCTGGATATCGAGCAGGACCATGATGGTGTGTCCGACAACCACCATCTGCTGTATTACGGTATGCTCCTCGAAACGACCGACCCGTTCCTCGTCAACACTGCCAAGATTCCGGCCGTATTGTTGATAGCTTTTGCCAGAAGTGTGAGGGAACTTCTCTCCGCGCATATCTCATCGACTAGCTTTAGGTCATCCATGTTGAACCAAGGATCATCTGCTGTGATGGATTCATCGAATTTATCTTCGATCGAGAGGAGCATGCGGAGGATGTCTTTAAACAAGCCTGTGAAATTAGGAGAGAGTTCGCGGAGGCGATGGCAAGAAAGTTGGCCAATCAGAAGTACGGAGGCAGGGAACTGGACAGGAAGATAGGAAGGCTTTCCAGATCCGCGTATCCCTTGAGGTATTTCTTAGAAACACAGTAAGATATTAGTCTTCTTCTTCCAGGCTACGGAGAATAATGTACCCTCCAGTGGGAATGCTTCTTGGTGTGCACTCCCTCAAAGACGGCGCGATATCCTTCGCCGTTACGGTGGATAAAGATGATTCTGCCACTGATGCGACTTCTCGGGATTCACAAGATGGGAAAAAGGTATCGTATCAGTAGAAAGTTTCGATCTATGTCGGTAATATTCAGGAGGAAGACGAACCCGAAGAGAAGAAGGGCAAACTGCAGAGGTTTTGCAACTTCTGCCAGAAGATGATGTACTTCGTCGGCCCTACAGATGCCGCTCGGCACATGAGATCTCATAAGGAGGAACAGAAGAAAGAGCCCAAGGAGGAACCATAGTCGTACCATGGCGTTCTATGGATAAAAGGTGTAACTATAAATCGAACCACTTGTATTTATGGATAGTTTGGATGGAGTAGTGAAGTAGAGTGAGTGTTTCAGCATTTTCTTAATTTATTCTTATAGTCATTTCATACACATCAGTTTTTTCCAAACGTAGTTTAAAGGATCTCTGGAAGACTGCTAGGTCGTCACCCAGCTCCAGCAAAACCTGATCATACTGATCGTCGTTGACGTAGGACAAGGACATGGATCCACGCGTGTGATCTTCTGGGATAGAATGGATAAGGCCTACAATTTCTTCGCTCGTGAAGTTATCGCTGCAGATGGCGAATTCGCTGACGAGTGGATTGATGGTGAACAATTTGAGGAGACGCTCGTGGTCGCCGTTGTAGGAGAGCTCAAAGCTCTGGAAAGCCCGTTAGACTACAGTATACCTATCTACCGTACTCCGTACCTTAAGACTCTTCGAGCTTCGCAGAATGTTTTCAATTCCTTCGAGAATGGCGAACGGACGTTTTATCCAATTCTTGCGGATGGCTATTAAGGCCTTCAGAGAAAGTTTCGGCTGTAGGACTTCTCTGGGAACCTGGTCGAAATAGGAATGTTTAGAACATGGTACGTCATAAAAATGAAAATCGAGTCGGCTTAAGAATGAGATTGGTTACTTATGTTGGAAGGAGGCGTTCTGTAGGGTTATGTGATTGTTGCCACACATCAGCCCAGGTCAGAATTAAGGTCAGGATCGAAGGTCAGGATTGAGGTCAGAATTAAGAAATTTTTGAACCTTTTCACCGTAAATTTAGTTAAAAACATGTTTTGCAATAGTTTCTACTTTCAGGTCGTGTGGGATCCGCCCTATATCATCCCAAAGTTTCGCTACAAATTCCCTTAGCAAGGAGAAGGAAGCGTGCAAAACATTCCGAAAATTTTGAAAATCACGAATACGCATAATTTCGGTTTGCCTTCACACAGTTATGTTGGAAGCTCTCACCTGGCTCTCTGTCATCCCTAGTTGGAGCTCCTCTAGTCCTTTGCAGTTTGGGAGCCTTAGCACTTGCATGAGCCTCTTGAAATTGGATCTCTTGCAGTCGTCGTGGTAGGAATGCCATTTTATGGACCTAACTTCGACATTCGGGGGCCAAGCGACGGCGGCGTTGACAGGAAATGTACTAATCGCGAAGCGCTTGCACTCGACGTCCACGCGATCTAGGAAAGCGCTTAATTGTATCGTCAGGCGGGCATAAAAGGACCTCCTTACTTGAATCTGATGTCGACCCTCAATCGAGGAAGAACTTCTTCGATTCTCGCTTTCCATTCCCTGCTGACCAGGCGAAACCGAAGAAGGTCGTGAAGTGCGAAATACTTAGTGAAAAGCAGGTACTGAATTTGTTCCGAGAGGAGAAAAGGCGATAAGGCGGTGTCGTCGTGTTGACACACGTCCGGGGAGGACTTCTTTCTAGAGGTTGATGCGCCCATGTGACCGTCAGCGACCAGCACTGTCGGGAGAATCGAGCGAATGGGATTCCCGCGGAGTGACTCAAACTGTGGCGTCCTTGATCGGTCACGTCAGCCCACTTTGTGCTGGGGTGCATGTTTGGTCTTCAGGCGTTCTAAGGAACTTCTCGTGGTTTGTGATTTCCAGCTGGAATGGAGCGGGGACAGCGCACTCTTGACAACAATTATAGCAACGCTGGAACGCACTAATGGGCACATAAATCACCGAGCAAAAGAGAAGAAAAAAAGAGATTTTTTCTGCAGTGCACGCTTCTGCAGTGTAACATTTGGGTTCTTATTTAGGATTGTAACCTCTTATCTGGAATTTCCTGGTGGCATTTGGTCCAGCAACCTAACCAATTTGCAACTTGTTGGCTGATATCTGCAACATTCGATGAATATCTTTCTAGTAAACAGGTTTGAAAAAAAGCCGGTTTCTTATTTTCTCATGTGTAACTTCTCGCTAGTACCGTCAAAAACAATCATTAACAACAATGGAACGAGATACTGGGTACACAAATGAAACAGGAAATAACATTTTTGTTTCGGCTTCCTTCTTCAGTTTCAGTTTTTCTGTAGATAAACGACACTTAAACCAATTGCTTCTGCAAACATTGAGTTTCAATTTTAATTGAGTTTCATTGACTGATTTTAATTGAATTGAATTTTAATTTTTAATTGAATTTAAAAAAAATTGAGGTTTTGTTTTCCAAATGTGAGAGTTCCAGAGGATTTAAAGTTATTTCCAGCAAAATATCCTGATACTCTCAAATACTCGCAAATCTCAAAAAAGCAAGTCGCAAGACAAGCCATTAAATCGCCAGAAATATTTGCTTCTTCATTTAAATTAAATGTTCTCATAGACAAGTGCTTCTTTCTTGACTTATTTAACCTCCGGACTGTTGAAAAATGTCTCGTTTATTTCAATTTTCCCGATGTTTGATTTTTTCACATGATATAAAGCATTTAGAAGCAAGTTTTGCTTTGTCGGAGATTTTTGATGGGTCTATCAACGATTTATTTAACAGTTTTCCGGGTGCTTTCTTCGTTCCTTTCTGCGTTCCATTTTGATGAGAACGTGCTCTAAACTAGTGTTCTAAACTTCTATTTTTTTATTCTAAAAAAATTTATTTTTATTTCGAAAACCTTCTGGTCATCATAGAATTTTAGGCATTCAGAAGCTATTTTTTCCTTTCTTTGTTTACATTTTATCACATTTAGTCACAGATTTTTGGTGGGTGGAATGAGCGTCGAAAGAAATTTCTTTATTTTTTTTACTATTTTTCGCTTTTTATTCTCAAAAAAGGAGAATAGGAGAGACGACATTTTCTATGCTACGGTGTGTTATACTTCTACATATTTGTTTCATCTTAAAATTTTCATTTTTGTAACGGTATGCGGATTCCATCTCCCGAAAGTCTTGCTCAGGTAGGGGTCGGCCCCCTTTAAGATCGCGGCGAGACCCTCGCCCTGCTCTCTTTTAGGTCTTCACTTTTGTGAGGTGATGTGAGAAATTTTTGTCCTCCTGATCAGGCTAAAAAGAACAAAAAAATATTCTTTTTACGCACGTCACTTCAGAATGCGCTCGCACCCATGGGAATCATCCTTCATCGCCAGCAAACGAAAAGCATTTGCAGAAAATACTCCGAAATCAGGAATCGCTTCTTGCGAGCTCAATCCTTCTATTGACCTGTCACCGCATGACTCCCTCCACCGTCAGCCTAATTACCCTCGAAGAGGTCACCGGAAAGCGATTAATCATGCGCAGTCCGTGAAGCATCGCTAATCAGCTTTGATTCCTCCGAAAAATAAGCCCTCCACTCTGCTGGGCTTCCTTGGTCCACACCGCCTCGGGTTGTTTATTCCTGTGTGCGTCCATAATTTCTATGCGTCCTTCATAAATCTATCAGAACATGACCCGCAGCTGTTTACAACTTTCGGCACCCAATCTCCGTCGCTCGTCCGAGATTTCGTCGCCAACGACGCCCAGACCTGCAGCCCAAGAGTATCATATTCCGCCCCATCTGGAATCAATCGATGGATGGACTTCAAGAAGAGGGTCCCCTTTGGCCCCTCTGTTCTCCACATATCACTTTTTGGGGACTTTCGCCCACGTCACAAAACGGCGCATTTAATTGCATAAATTGTTCCTAGGCGACCCTCTCAATCCACTTTTGGTCGCGTGGTCCGGAAATTGGGTTTGGTTCGGCTATCTCCTTCACTCGACGACAATGTTTGCAAATGCTCAAGAAGATCGGTTTCGTGCTCGAACTCTCGAGCACTTGGCCATCTTCTTCCAGCGTCCCTTCTCCAGCCATTATTGTCCGCGCCATAGCGCGAAAGTGAATTTATATTTTTTCCGCCTCAATTCCTTCGGGACATATGTCGCTTTCTCCGCTGGCGGAGGTCGTTTTCGTCGCCGGCCGCCGGGTCAGAGTTAAGAGTTTGCCGACGTTCCGAAACATTTGGAAAATCGACAACGGCCAAATGACGAAAATGCATTAGAGCTGATCAATGTGCGTGGCGTATATCTAATAGCGTTCACGCGACCAAAGGGACTTAACGCGCGGGACTCATTTCGGGTGCTAATTGAACCAGGCGCTACAGAAGGCCAGCGTCGGATTAGGGAGGTCCGCGAGCAAAGGTCGAGCAGATTTATTTATTGCTATTTACGTGCGTCCAGCACGCCTGGGAGCCACTTTGCGTGCATCCACTGGCCGAGAACCTCGTCGGGGTCTATCTGAGATTGGTGGCTAGGCTAATGGTTTGGATTTCAAAGAAAGGCTTTTAGGCGACTGATCAATGCTTTTAAACTCGCTTCCGCTCTTGGTGTCGTTTCACATGGCAAACGTGAAGTCAGTCACTTTCGGTTAAATGTGATGGTTCTGGTGGACAGCTGGGTGTTTTAGTCGTCTGAGAAGTTTTTTATGTTTATTCTCAACGCTTGGCAATTTTTAGATTTGGAGATACTGTAGCGTATGGAAAAAGGCATGTTGCCTTTCCGCTATTGGTAATTTCATTGAAGATCGAAAATATCCTGTATAGGAAAAGGCCTACATATTTCGGGAGAAAAACAATAGCTGAATTTTTGAAGGTAAGACATGAACTCTGTTACTTAATTATGGATTTTATTCAATTTTTTTTTCCTAATTTTTTATTCAAACACAGTGACAAATGGGCGTTTTCCAGAAATTCTGGTGTCTTCTTACGTTCTTGAGGATTGTCTTTGCACCTTCAACTCAACATTTATACCCTCTTAGGCCCTTGCCTTAGATTCGTCAGCAATAGAGAGCTCTCGGTGTTCTTGATGTCTCTCATGTGTCCTTCATGACAAGTGAATGTACTCTGGAACTCACTTATATGGCTTTGATCAAACTCAATTAATTACTGGATAACGACATACTACCGTATCCGTATTCGTTTTCTAGCAACTCCCGGTCCCCGTCTTTTGAACTGCCGGTCCCCGTCTTAACTCCTGTTAAGCCTAAACAATTTGACTAGGTTCTACTGTGCTCAGTGTAGGTTCCCTCGAATGCAGGCAAAGGGTAAAGGCTCCCATAACATGGCTGTTTTCGCTGCAATTACATTTGATCCCCTTGTTAGAGGAGCGTAGAAACGAGGCGGCCGCCGAGTTCCGCAGGGGAACCGCGCCATCTGCACGCATTTTCATATTTCCGCGTGCAGCTATTTTGCGCGAGCCCAGCTCCAGCACTAAAAGCGGTCCATTACCGCGGGCCACATTAGCGATTCATAACGATCCTGCTTCGGGCGCTGTTTACACCCATCTGGGAACGGCGCCCGTCTCCTTCACACCCATACCCTTTCCTTCCAATTAGCCGTTCTAGCGGCTGTTTGTTGTGCGCGACATTAAATGAACACGTCTCGCGGCTCCGGAGCCGGAATTATTCGTGAGGCGCTCCTTAGGCGGCGGCTAATGGCACGCGGGAAAGGGCGAAGCGCTTATCGCGCGCATCGCTCGGGAAAATTGATGTTGGGAAAGGGATGCGCGCTTCGGGACGCTTTTGCGGACCCCTGATCGAGTTGGTTGGAAGCCGGGAGTCGTCATTGAGTTGTTTGCTGCCAGACTGGTGGGAGTGATTATTATGTTGCCGTTGCGCCTCCTTGTTTGTGGATTCGGCCGGGCGTTGATGGCGCCTTTGGGACCGCGAAACATTGGGCAGTGAGCAATCGGCGCGTCCTTGTCGTTTCTTTGCGAGGAAACGCAGATTGAGTGTGCAGATAATGGGCCTGATTGTGATTTCAGAGAAGGACCGATTCAATGAGTGGAGGGTATTGGTGGAAGGAGGACTGAAAGTGAGAAACGGCCCGGCAGATGAAGATAGTTGGAATATGGGAATAGAGGAACTACGCCAATGGTGAGTTTCTGTGCTGGTCCACATTGGTGTTGACCTACTTGAGAACACTTGCATCTTGCTATAATCCTATATTTTTGCTCCGGATGGTGCAAACTTCCCCATCTGTTCTTTTACAAGGTTATAAAGAGCGTTTTTTTAGTGTCAGTGCACTTTCAAGGACAAATTTTTGTTCAGTGTTAGGTTCTTCTTAAAACGACCCATTCCAATAGCTGCAATAAATTGTAATGTGGCAAAAAAATACAGGTATTCAGCAATCCTCGGATTGGTGAGCCACATCCTATGATTGAGAGCGATGGGTTCGGGCATCTAATGAAAAGAGCGTGCCAGGAACACCTGTTCGCGGGGTTGTCACCTCGAGGTGGAGAGCGATTATTTTTCTGATTTGTCGGTTTATGTTCTAAAACACATGTTGAACTTCTGCTTCTTTTGATGTGTGCTTTGGTGTAAATGATGTGAAGATGAGGAGATGATCTGATGGTGGGCCGTAAAACGGGTTAAAGGCATTAAATTGCTTATCCTCCGATGAGGAGAACAGCGTCTATGGTTTTCCGAGAATTTTCGGTTTTATGCGCTGGACTAGTTGTTTAGTTCGTGCCCCGCACCTTGATGAATGCATGATTTTTATGCGCTCTGACAGGTCTTGCATTTTGCGCCCTTTCATGAGCCTTTCCGACACAGCTAGACGACCTTTAGATGTGGTTTCTCTCCTATTTGAAGATAGGAAATGACAGAGAACAATTTCGTCCGCGTGAAGTGCATTCAAAAGCTATTTAAATAGCACCAGCAACGTATTCATAAGTGCATGTGGGAAAGGCACTTGACATAATTTTATGTTTCACGAAATAAAGAATTGTCTTTGCCCGCAATTAAGATGGCATGGGACAATTTGAGCCCAATTTGTTCATAGCCTTTGATCTTAAGCCGTTCACCCTCCCTGCATGACAAGTCATGTGTACAAAACACTCAAACACTGTCCACAAAGTTAAACGGTAGCAGCAAGTAGATCTTCTATTTATTCATTATGTTCTAAACATTCTTGAATATACGTTTACTGACTTTATCCCATAAGTATAGGAAAGGACACACCCACTCAATATCACTTCTTCTTTTACCAACATCCAATTAACATATCCAATTAAGATCACCCTTGTACCTAAAACGTCCATCCTCCATCACTAATAAACCTTATGTATGCACGAACACAAATTGCGTCTCCCTTGGGACGCATCCAGACTCGAGAATGGAACTCATTAACGTCGCCTCTCGTGAGACTTCCGACAAGGACATCCATCCTGATGATAGCTCTGCGCTCGAATTGAACTTGTCCGCATTGTTGCTTAATTTATGCCCCGTCATAACGGAAAAACCACAGGGCATTCGTCAAACTGACAGAGCCGAATTTCGGGGATAAAAGCGGCCCGCGCCGGGAAAGCGTGCGCCGTCCATCGCCGCGCTTCCTCCCATTCGTTCCTCGTTAATAACCGAAGTGTAATAAGTGCGCGAAAACAGCGTTTATCGCTGCCGGCCGCTGGCCATCGGCCACTCGCCCCGCACTCCTCCCGTCGTGCCCAAATCCTCTCCGCCCCTTCGTAACTCTCCGGCCACAATATTGATCCGCTGGCTTCGTGCGCGCCGTTAGCAGCTCGGGCTTGCACTAATGCTCTTCCGGGCGGGCGCGATCGCTTTCCCCTCCACATGGGCCCTTGACACGCTCTTTGCAACTCCAATTATGTCGAATTGCCACCGCATTCTTACCCTGCTTCTAATTGCAGCTCATTGTGACGACGACAAATTGGTTTCTATGGGCGCTGTGCGCCGTTTTGGCGCCCCTCGTCGAGGGAATCATCACCGATCAGGTAGCACAGGTCACCTGCTCTAGAAAGGGGAACTCAACGGACAGTCTTTAGGACCCCAATACGAGGTACATGTGCCAGGGGACGCTGAGCGACTTTGCCGCTTGTCAATGTCGTGAAGATGAGTCGGAGCTGGCTTGCATCAATGCTCAATTTGTGGACACGGACGTGTTCTTACACGTCAACAATCATTACAGGTAAGGAAAAAGGGTGAAAAAACTCTAAGATTCTAGGACTCTGAAACTAAGGTTATTCTTTGATGCAACTTTAGTTGGTAGAAAGAGGAAAATAAAAAAGATCTCTCAAAAATTACTGGTGGTTTGAAAATGTTAAGGAATAATGTGAACGTATTGCACGAAAATGTCACTAGCCACTAATTCCAAAAATCAAAAAATTATTTTTGTAGGAAAGGAATGCGATCCATTTGAAGATAGCCTAGTGATCTGAGAAGTGAACAAAATAAAAGGTTATTGTCAGGACTTTCAAAAATTACTAGTGGTTTGAAATGTTAATGAATAATGTGAACGTATTGCACAAAAATGTCACTATTCAAAAATTCCGAAAAAATCACTTATTATGAAAGCCTGTTTTTGTAGGAAATTAACGCGATCCATTTGAAGATAGCCCAGTATAACTTACCTAAAATATAAAAATATAAAAAAATATAAATATAAAAAAACGGTTGTGTGACGATATAGTCCGAGATAAATTAGAGTGTAATATCGAAAACAGTAAAAAGTTCTGAAAACAATTCTAGCACCTTACCATAGTCACTCATTGGGTAACTATTCTCTTTCCAAACATAAAACCGATATGCACAGCTTTGTAACTCGTTCTGATTTCCAGACATCTCCATAAAGTAACGTTCCACGGGAACAACTTCCAAGACCTTCCCGATGGTGCTCTCTTCGGTCCGCACGACCACAACGAACTTCAAGTTCTCAACATCTCTGCCAACTACATCGTCAATCTCAACCAGTTCGCGCTAAAAGGCATGCCGAACCTCCGCGTCCTTGACTTGAGCTACAACGAGATTGTGCTCAAAGAGGAGAATGTAGACTTCCTCAGCCACACACCGAAGTTGCGTGAGGTAAACATCCGTTTTAGTCATTTTTTCAAAAATAAAACAATTAAGAATGCTTTAGAAAATTATCAATTCTGAAAGCTTTGATATCTAAAGTCCTTAAATTACAGCTGTACCTACGGAGGGCGTTCACCACCGTCGTAAACCGCTCCCAACAGTTCGACATCTTAATGAGGATGTTCGCCAACGCAAAACTCGAACATCTGGAGGTGCTTGACTTGAGTTACAACTACTTCAACACCGTACCCTACGAGCTTCCATGTCCTTTCCCATCACTCAAAAATCTCGATTTGAGGCAGAATCTGCTCAAGACTCTGAGCATAAACACGACGTGTTTGACCGCTATAGAAAAAGTCGATCTCAGCAGGTAAGGACGTGTTTAAGATATGCTAAAGCACGGGTGTACCCACTTAAGGAATCACTTCCGAGAATTGGACAAAGCCTTCAGAGAGCAAACGGCGAGTTACCTTCCGGACGACTCGCTCCTGATGAGGAATTCGTTCTTCTGCGACTGCAACAGTCACGAGTACATTAAGTGGATCAGATCGACAAACAAGGTACTTGATCACAGCGCCCACATTGCACATTTTAATGATTTCAGATCCGTGACAAGGGAGGTCTCCTGTGCACTAGAGCGAGTCCAGAAGAGTTCACGGGCGTTCGCCTAGTGGAAGTTCCCATCCAGCAGCTTGACTGCAGTAAATCCCTAACCCAGTCGTCTCCATCGACCGTTGCCCCCGACGTTTCACGGATCTTGGCCACCTCTCTCTCGCTTGTCGTCTGTTTACTACTTTTTTAAATCATACGCGGTTTCTTCTATTATATTTCTTTAACATGGTACATGCAGGACTTGGAGTGAAATAGTTAGTTTACCATCAAATACTGCTTCGGAGCGATATGTACAGAAAATGAAGGAGGTTAAAAGGAGGCAATCAGTGAAATACGACGAAGTAAAATTGTAAAACAACAGCGCAGTGAGGTATGCAAAAATAACCACACAAGAGGGTGGAGAAACTGCAGACTGGGTTATGAAGAGTAAGAGCATCGCAGAATTTTTGGGAGGAAATGCCTTTGTATGTTGGGCAGTTGCTGAATCGGCCCTTTATTAAGATCATTCGACTATCGTTTAATTCGACTATCGACTATCGTTAAATTTTTAACCATTCGACTATCGTTTAATTTTTGTTACCCTTAAAATACAACGGTAGCTTAAGATTGCCACGAGAACGACTGTGATTCGCCGAGCTGAAGATTCTTTCAGGATCTCTTTGAGGATATTATTAAACACTATTTTTACTTTGCGTTGAGTTTGATTTATTTTTATTTTGATCCCGCTGTTGACTGATTCATTCCTAAAGTCGCTTTATTCTTAGCTATGCAGAAGCGTCTGATTTAGGTTACCCGCAAAAGTACAAATCCTAAAACAATAAATCACTTTTTACTGGTCTTTGAACGCGTCAGAAACTGGAAGTTGCAGCAACCATGGGGGAGCAGGAGTGTTTCGTACTTCTGAGTGAGAGTTCCGTAAAAGAAGTTGATGTGAAACTTGCGAACTAGTTTCGCAAGAGCCACTTGGAGGTCCTGCTCGGCAAAACGGCGTCCAGCACACATTCTGGGACCGTGACCAAACGGCAGAAAAGCGAAGGGATGGGAGTCGTGCACCTCGACTCCAGTGTCGCCACGAAGCCAACGTTCGGGAATGAATTGCTTAGGCTTCTTGTAGAGCTTCTCAGATTGCGATAGAACGTTTGTGTTGATTTCAATTGGGGTTCCCGCTGGGATACGGTAACCACTGAGCACCAAGTCAGTTTGAGGGATCCTGGAGATGTCGGTGCCGATTGGGAACAGTCGGAAGGACTCCTTGATGCATGCTTTGAGGTAGGGAAGATTGGCGACGTCCCCTGCCATAATATCTGAAACTCTCCTAGTAACTCCATTCTATGGCCAAGGACAACAAACCGTTTCGTTTTCCGAGAACCGAGTCAATTTCTCTGTACAGCTTCTCCTGCACCTTTGGGTGTTTTGCTATGTTGTAAAGATTGTAGATAAGTGTTGGGCTTGTCGTCGATAGACCATCGGAGAACATGGATAACATCAGAATGCTGATATCTTGGTCGGTGAGCTCCGGATTCTTAGCCAAGTGGGAAACAAATTTCAAGTCTTTGTCCGCCGTGTTTTCCTTTCGCAGGCGATTAATTGTCTCATTTATAAGCTTATGAGCTTCACTGAATAAAGAAGAAGTAGTGAAGAACACAGTATTATCCTACTTGTAAAAGGCGTCCTCAAATTTGACAAACTTCTTCCATTTTGGCGTTGAAAAATACCGGTAAAGAGGCAAGGAATAGGCGAGATCTCCTGACAAGATGAAGATGTTTCTATTCGTCTCAATCAAGTCGTCCGCCCATTGTCCTGCTTCTTCAGTGAAAACCCTTAGCCGCTTCTCGAAGATGAGCAGTCCGGCTGACTCAAGACTCCATCTGCCTCCGGCCATTCTCATGTTGATCTCCGAATTTTCATCCGAGCTTCGATTCTCCTCGATGAATCGCACAAAATCGTTGGCCACTGCATTCACAAGTGGGAGGTATTGTTTCACCGCCTGAGGACGCATCATCGATTGCTGCGCTGCACTCCTAAGTCGGTACCAGGGCTCTCCATTCAAGTTGCCAAGACCCGGGTTGAAGCCTCTCATCTTCCGATATTGTTGAGTGGTTTCTTGCAGAGGAGTGATGACAGGCATCTTGCCGTCCGATTGGAAGACTATTTTTGCGTCTTCGGGTTCGAAGACGTGCACAACGGCTCCTCGATCCCATCCGAAATCTGTTTTTACGATGGGCCCAAATTCGGCGTTGAGTTGCTGGAGGGATTTGGCCAGCGTTGGGATTGTTCTTCCTCCTGCAATTGACAATCGCACTTGTTGAAGAGCAGTGGGCTACAACAAAGAACGTCAAATTGCCAATTTCGGATGGAAGGAGATGACTGAATCTAAACAAGCTCTGCAGAAATGTTACGTGCTCCTACTGTGTTCGTCTAAGCTAGGGCAAAACGTGAAACTGCTTCCAATTAACAATCTTAACGTCTTTTGTTTTTGTCCTGAGTCGACGAAGAAGAGGCAAGTACTGACACGTATCGATTCCTTCGGAAACTCCATACACAAAAAGCACCGAACACAACAAAGGGTGCGTGTTTCATTCTAAATGAATAGAAATAGGCCTAAAAATATGTCGAAGTTACATAACACGCCTCAGGGACCTTTCTTGTTCTTGCTTGGCTAATTCAGGTTAGGAAGACTCACTCAGCGACGTTTTCCCAATGCAAACTTATTAGTCAGTGTTTCACCCTTAAGTTTGACTTTGATTTGGTCACGAAGTCCTAAGTCCTTGCCGTTCTTTAACGCAACATTTCAACCTCAAAAAGACTCAAGATGGCTTCTCTCAGTTCGTTTCAAAGGAAAGAAACGTTCCTTTTATACAATACAAACCGGGAAAACCCTCTCGACATACAATGCCTCTGTCCGGCTCACCTGTCCTGAAATAAGGCAAATTTCCGACGAGTCGATGTTTGCGAGGGCCCGGAATCTTCTCGAAGGGCAGCACGGCTCCTCCCTCGGCTGTCCGAGTGCACAATCCGCGCACGGCGGCGACGCGAACCAACATCTGAAATGTTGTTTTACCGGGCGAGAGCGTTCTGTGCGAATCACGCGAAGGAAGTGGACGGGCCCTATCAGTGCTCCATCGATCTGTTTTTCCCGATCTTCGACAGCGTGCTACTTCTGGAGGTCATCTCCGTGCCGCCAAGCGATCACCTTCGGTTTCGCACGTTTCGTTTGCTTTCGCCGAGCCGAAGCCCCTCCACACCTCATCGATTTCCAGTTTCGTACTTTCATGCGATCAGTCTTTGGCGGCTATTGTTAGCCGACGCCTGTCCTCGCCTTTGTTCTCCACGATCGTTCGTCCTGTGGGGCGACAGCGTCGCCAGCGGCCGCTCCGCAGAGGTACGTATTGATTCGCCGATGATCGCCGGCCAGTTTTGCGTAATTTCCCCTCTTTGTGCGCTAACAACTGTTTTTCGGCGATCCGCGTGCTGTCTTCCATGTTTTCTAGCGGCGAAGATGGGCTTCTGTCGTCGCACGAGACCGTCGCCGTTGTGCAGATGCGTGCAAGACGAGTGCGACTGCCTTTGTGTGTTCGGGGGACTGCCTGTTTTCCTTTTTTTCGTATTTGGCCTGGCTGTCGTGCGAGTGAAGTGGCAAATGAGAAAAAATCCTGCAAATAGGAAGCTCATGTTGCATTTTTGCCTATCCAGCACTCGCGTGAAAGATGCCAGAAATTGGAAATATATTGAGAAGGGTCTAGGTAAGTCGCCGCTAGAATCTTGTGCTGGACTTTAAACGAACCGTCTTTGAGCGATAAGCTTCTACTAGGAAACTGTCCACGATTCTGAGGTCTGTTCTGATGACATTATTAACCTTTTAGCCGTTTTCGATGCTCGTTATTGTATTCTTTGCACTGCATTTGCATGCCCCTTCCTTCCCAACGGTTCAATAGTCCCGCGAATATTGCTAGAAATGCGAGTAGAACCCTTGTGAAGGGTCTCAGTGTCAAAATTTGTAGAGAGTAGTATTAGTCGGACGGAACTGACGGAAATTAATGCGCGACAGGTGCTCAAGAGATTAATCGTCGCTGGGTCGACGTCCTATGCACTTTACTTTCATTCCCATCCGGTCGAACCTTTCATCCATGTGCATTTTACGAAACGTTCCCAAAGCAGTTAGTGGGCTTTATGACCGTCTCGTGGCTTGTAGTGTATCTCAGTGTACTGTGGTTTATTTATGCGGCTGTCTAAGCGTGAAGTAGAGACTGAGCATGCTACTTTAGCTTGTAAGAAGTCCGGTCGTGTATTTCGAGCTTCATGTGCGGCAGATGCTGATTTTTGAGATTAGGGAGGATGCTTAGCGCGTTCTCTTGCCGCTCTTGCTTAATTGATAGTTCTTCCACTTGTCTCGTCATTGTTCTATTACTGTCTATTCATTCAGCTGATATTGTATGTAGCTTCCGCTCATGTCATCTGTTCACACTATTTTCTTTTGTCAACAAGCCTTACCGCGCAATTCCTGCTTGTTTGTGTGCATGTTTCCATCTGAATCACATGGTTCGCTTTTGATTAAATACCGGAATCGCCCGCGTCGTTGCTTTTCATCCGTACGCTGCGCTCCTTCAGCCTTTAGAAGTCGTCTTCTTCCGATCTTTGATCAGCGGACATCTGACAATCCTATATGTCAAACGGTGTTTGATCGAAGGCCACTACTACGTTCTCTTTTCTGGCTCTCTTGTTTACATATTTGACCTTTCTGTTCGCGGCCACTTCGTTTATCGCGTGTACAGTTTTCACGCCAGATGTTTTAGCTGATTAGTTAGTTACTCTACTTTTTTCAGGATCAGAAAGCATGTCTCCTGTGCCTTCGCCTCCATCTCAACCTCATCAGCCAAACCATCATCATCACCATCATCGACACCGCTCCACGTCGTCGTCACACTCTCCAACTTCTCCGCTGGCCACTTCTCCCGTGCTACCGAAGATAACCGTGGACGCGCTGCACCATGCGATGGCCAGCGCCCGAGCCGAAGAGAACTTCCTCTTCGATCATCAGTACCAGTTCGTCTCCGTCAGCGACCACATCTTGAACTCCCAGTGCACTCACTCTCCTGAAGACGAAGCCGCCTCGACAGCTTGTAATGTATGCATCTATGGAAAAGAACTGGAACTAGTGCACCTACCGGAGATGATCTTCCCGAACAATACATTGACGATCACGGCCGCAAATGCGAAGGACCCGAAGAGCACGACGATCCAATTCAACGCCCTCGATGCTCTGAAGAGGGTGGATGCTCACAATCTCCCGAATGTTCAAGTCGGCGTTAGCAAGGAGTGGCAGAAGAAGCGGACACAGATCTCGCTGGACCACAAAGTCAAGGACTTTGATTGGACGTACACCAGCGACTATGATGGCACGATTGGCGAAGGATTCAAGGTGTCCGAGGCGAAAGAAGGCGAACGGATAGATATGGAACGATTGAAGCGCCAAGAGCCGATCCACTTCTACTCGCAGCTGACTCTGTACGAAGACGAACTAGCCGACCATGGATGCACGATGATGAACGTCCGGGTCAGATGTATGCCGACAAGCTTCTTCGTGCTGTGCCGGTTCTATCTGCGGGTCGATGGCGTCATGGTCCGTGTGTGCGATACGAGGCTATTTGGAGAACGCGGCTCCGAGAAGATCATCCGTGAGTGGACCCGAAGGGAAGCAAAGTACAGCGAACTTTCCCCGGCCGCCTTGGACGTCGTGCTGGACTCCAATCAAATATGGCAGATGCTACCCATCGTTGAATCCCGTTATACTACTTTAACTTTTGATCGATCTTAGATCTTTTGTGGATTATGAATATCGCATTGAGTCCAAGCCTAGATTTGCCTTCCCGTCTTAGCAATATTTGTTCTTTTAATTAATGATGCCCGTTTCCGCTTATGTCTTCTTGAGCATTTCATTCTAGTGGTAGGATTTTAGAAGGGTTTCTGCGTTGTAGTCCCTATTAGTAGTAGGGTAACTTATTGTTAGTTTAGTTGGCTGATAATCAAGAATTTTTTGTTTGGGGATCAAATCTTGCTAACTAAGGAGTAGGGTGGTAATTGTTACATAAGTGATTGCTATGATAGGAAGGCGAATCTAGACTTTAACCGCTGAGTACTTCTGATTGTTTTGTTTCTCTTCCTCTTTTCTTTCTCAATACGGGTGACACCGAGTGTATTGTGGCCTATTGTTGATTTTCTTTCGCTATTGTTGATCTATTCTCGCCACATGGCGCTTCAGGAAGGTGTTCAGTTTAATACAGAGCAAGTACGGTCTCGTTTCATTGTTGGTTCCATTGAGGAAGAAGTTGTTTGTCGTCCATCAGAGTCCAGGAGTCCGGCCTCCAGAACACGGTAGGCATGATGACGGAGCTTGGACTTCGTAGAGGGTAAACCGTATCTTGTGTGTGGGTCGGTTGAGTATCTTCACACGAGGGATGCGGAAGGAGAGTTAAGAAACAAGGTGCGACCATAGGTAATGGTCCTGAAAAAGTTCTACTCAATCGTGTGGAGATTAGGAGCCAAGCACGATTGTTTGATGGCGGTGGATACGATAGGATACTTTAATTGGAATGTAATAAAAATCGCAAAGGAGTGGACATTTGAATAATTTTTGACTCGGTGATTACCATCTAAAGTTGTTTTCGGCTTGATACACGACAACGGTGACCGAGGCCTTCTCCTCAATAGTGCATTCAATCGATACGGTAGTGCCGCGGATGGTTCTGCAAATGGGATACTTCACTTTGAATGGATTGAGAACCATGAAGGAGGGGACATGTAAATAAATTTTGAAGCAGTAATGTCCGTCTGCAGTGATTTCAGGCTTGAAACATGACTGGTTCCATTGAAGAAAAGGAAGAGTCCAGGCTGACAGCCTCGAGAGTATGGTACATGGTAAGCATGGTGGTAGGACTTCGAGGATAACGGTCATGGACGCGGCTCGCATCTTGTGTCTTCATGGTCGGTTGAGGACCCTCACACAAGAGATGCGTACAGGAGAGTTAAGAAAAAATGTGCGGCATGGGTGATGGTTCCGGAAGAGTTCTACTCATTCATGTACTTTGCGGAGATTGGGAGCGAAGTACGATTGTTCAATGACTGTGGATACGGTTGGGATATTTTAATAAAAACCGCAATGGAGCGAGCATTCAAATAATTTTTGAAACCGCAGGTTCCATCATACTTGCTGATGTTCGGAGACGATTTGGAAAAGCGGTTTGGAGAAGTTCTCCTCAATGGTGTATTTTACGCAGACGGAGTGAAGTACCTTGGTTAAACTGAATATGAATGTATAGTAATCCCATGAACGGTTGAAGAAACGTTATTAACGTCTGATCTGTTTCAGTTGAGTAATCACCGTGTCAAAAAATTTTTGACCAGTTTTTTAGTTGATACAGTAGCTTTTGCTAAAACCTGTGGAAGGAACATAAAGGAGTGGACATTTAAATAATTTTTGTAACCACAATTGCCGTGTTTTGAGACTCGAAACATGACAACATACGGTACCTGTTGCTACTACCTGTGAAAGATTTTTGAACTTGAAATTGCCATCAGAAGCGCCACGAAGTTTTAAAGACGCCGTGAAGTTTCTAGAGCGAATCATCACTGAATGACATCGGTAGACAATGAATCATTTCTTACCATGCAACAAGCCAAAGACATATAGAAGCTTTCATTGTGTCAGACCGGACTATACACGCTTTCCTATTGGCATTTTGTTGCGTTCCACACTTAATCGCTTCGTCTATTTTATTCTGCTGCAGTGCTTAAAATTCTGCATGTAACGACGTAACCCCTTTGAAAGACCCTTTTGCGTGTTCGGCGTGCTCTATAACCACTACGCTCCTCTAATGCATTTTTGGAATTGCGAGGGTTGGTTTCAGAAGCCCAGCATTCCACACTGTTGCATAGTAAAACAAAGACGATTTTTGTTAAGGCCATGTTCACCCTACTTCTTTCGGTAAAAGATAAAAGTGGAGATATTTGGAGTTGTTAATTCCATACTTGGAGTGCGTGAAGTACGGGAAAAAGGGAGCAAAATCTACTGCGCTGTATACAGGATGTTGACGTCTACAATTTGGTCCAACAATCAACAAGAATACAGTAATAGCAATACAGCAATGCAGTAATAGATTCGTCGGATGTTAAACACACATAGGCGGTATTGGGCAATATTGGGGGGATGCAAAAGTAAGGCTTGGCTTTTTTGTTGATTTCATCGGTTAATGCCAAATTTCTCAATATTGACACACATTAACTGTACAACGTTGTTACTTGGGATCAATTTTATTTAAATTTGAGGTTTTATTTCCTGCAAATTTGTAAACGCAATACAGATCATTAGAGTTCCATTGCCCTTTCACATTGTAATTGTGTCGCACGGGCTTACCAGCGCTATGTGTCCTGTTTCACCCAACTACCCACTGTTTATCCTGTGACACTCTCGCAAAAACGTCGCTGAGTTTACCCGCGAACATGGCGTCCATCGCAATATCGCACCCCATGCATCAACCATGAACAAGTAGTCTTATCTCTTCTTAACATGTTCCCATCTCTCGCTTGCATGTTGTTCGTTCCACGCGACTCTTTCATAGTTTCCGGGCTACTGGCGTGGTCTCCAATGTTCTTACCCTGTTCTTTGATCTGTTTAAAAATCTGCAGTTAATGATAGTGCATTGTTCAGAATTGGTCCAGAACAGGTTATAGGTTATCATCGGTCTCTCAAGCTTGATGATTCATATGTTTGCCCATACGTTGTCCCAAAACCAAAAAAGACTCGGAGTTCGGCAGGAGGAACTGGTCAGGTGCAGTTCCAACTGCTTCAAGGTTACCTTTTTTGTTCTTGCGGTGGAGCCCACTGCATTGTTATGGGAAGCTAGGTAACAGGTACCACCGAGAACGTAAATATTTGCTTTGTTTGGTCACATTCATGTTTTTGCCAAAGTTCAAAGGTATTCGGCCATTCTCATCATGTTTTGCGCATTTTGACGACATAAAAATAGATGTCGTAAGAAATTATCGTGCAAATCGACTAGAAGATACTTTTCATGTTCTATTCATGGAGTGTCTTTGTTTCGCCTATGTGCTCCGATATTACTTTTTCCCGAATTTTAAAATTTTTGTCTGTAAAACATTCCAGCATGTTCATGTTAACACCTCTGCTCGTTTACATCATCTGAACTCGGTTCCAACTCGGTTTCACCTGTATTCTACACCGTCCACAATTCTAGAATCCGATTAATATCTTTTCTTACTTTTGGGTATTCAGCGACGGAGATGATCCCATTAGTAGACAATGAATTGCTCAACGTAATTCAAGTGTCCATTGGCTTCTTCTTCATATTTTGTGCCTTCAACAGCCAAGGATTCATTGAAGAGACTGTGATCAGCAATGCTTCCGAAGGAGGGAATGTAAGCAAGTATGCCGGTTACACGAGGTACGTTCTTCTCCGAATACCAAAATAAGACACTTTCTCAGCATGGCGATTATTTATGGTGTTTTTACACTTTCCAATTTCGCGGCTGCCCCTGTCGTTCGCCTTTTGGGTCCCAGATGGGGCATGGCCTTTGGTTCATCCTGTTACGCCGCGTTCCAAGCCGGATTCCTACACTTAAACGAAACTTATCTCTACATCTCGTCGGCTGTTTTGGGTCTCGGCGCAGCGGGTGGGTGTCCGATCTGGTCGCAGTTTTTATCGAAAGTACTATAGTGTTATGGACGGGACAAGGAAACTACTTGGCTCTCAACTCAACAGAAGCAAATTCCAAGCGCAACAGTGGAGTTCTGTGGGGTATCTCGCAGTGCTGGTAAGCCACGTGATTTATTGATTTGCTAGTTTGCAAGAGCGCTTTATGACGTTTAAAGAATGTGTAAAACAGGGAGAGGCCATCCTTGATAAGAGCGCGGTGTACTAAGCAGCTTCTGTTGGCAAATTCCTCATATACAACTACGAAGTTTATGCGCATAGGACGTGGTATTTTAATTCAAAAATACCTAATGTGCCATTTTTGTATGTGCAACAATTATCAATTTCGACAACTGAAAACACAGCAGAATATCCAGAGGAGGATTTATCACAAAATAAACTACATCCCATATTCCGGTGACTGTGATGCTAAGGATTAAAAAACAACTTATAGTATCGCCTTCGGAGGCCTGTTCCTCTACCTGATGTTCCAAAACTCGCACTCTCACATCTCTGACTCAACTGTCAAAACTGTTTACGGAGTTTTCACTGGCCTCTCCATTGTCGGCGTCATCACTATCGCCTTGCTGAGAACTCCGCCCCGCGTGGCTTCCGGAGAAAACGTTGAGGACGACCTCAGCCATGGTCAACTCCTGAGTAGGTACTTTGACAATTGTCCCTTCAGCTAATTGATATGCAGTCGCAACATTCAAACTCATGTTCACACCTGAAATGCTGTTCCTGTCGATGGTCTTCATCTACACTGGGATTGAGCTGAGCTTTTGGAGTGGCATCTATCCGACAAGCATTTCGTTCACCAAGAAACTAGGGAAGAACACAAATGCCCTTTTGGGACTGAACGCTATGGCTCAAGGATTGGGACATTTTACCGGTGAGCATGGCCACCACTACAGTTTCACTCCTGTGTAGGTGGTCTTTTGTTTGGAATCCTTGGGGACAAAACTCGGCGCTGGGGACGAGAGCCAATCATCCTCCTAGCTACCACAGTACACATCGCAACATTTGCCGGAGTGTACATCAATATCCCCTCAAATGCTCCACTTGAAAAGACAAATGACACAAGTTTAATTGAGCCGAGGTAGGTGACCTGGGCCATGCCTAAACATAAAAAAATTTCAGTATTGCACTTGCACTGGTATGTGGCGGTCTTCTTTGTTTCGCCGACGCCTGCTGGAATACCCAGATATACGGATTTCTGGTCGACAATTTCAAGGGGCAGAGTGCTCAGGCCTTTTCGATTTTCAAGTTCTATCAGGTAGATCTTACTAAACTTAAGAATCTGCAAAGAGAATGGGACAGTGTGCTTATGAAAGAAAAAATAACAACAATTATGATCCTCGGTGAACATATTTTCAACGCTTAGGCTTTTTTAAGAAGCTTTTTCCAGGTTTGCTGGAACAAAGGACAAAAATATGAAAAAGAAGAGGCACAAAAACAGATAAGAAACTACAGGGAACCCATCTTGTATGCTTAGGCTCATCTGTAGTCTAACAACCTTCTGCTTTTCAAATCAACAACAGCTCATCCATTTGATTGCAGTCGGCTCTTGCTTGTGCCGCCTTCTTCTACGGCTCCCGTCTTCAACTCGAATGGCACCTAGTCATCCTCACTGTCACAGTTGTTCTTGGGGCGATATCCTTTTTCCTCGCAGAACACGTCATGCGTCGGAAACGCGAAACTTTGGAGTTGGCGACACATGAAAACAATGCCACCGAGCACTTCTAACACCATGTAAATATTGATATAAATGTATACGACTTATCTGTGCTCACAATGGAGAGGCAAACAGTGGGTGAAGAGAACACACATTGAACAGATATTGATCTGGGACTAAATCAACATTGGATACTCAAAAATAACCGGTAAACAATGCGAAAACAATTGACACGTAATATGCAAGAAGAAATCATATATTCAAGTCCTTGTTGCAAGTCCCACAAGTATCAAGTTAAAACTATGCGTATGCGACCATATGTATCGTTTTGATATAAAACTTTAAAGAAAATACAAATGTTTAGAATGGAATTCAACTTGAGTGCACTTCTTAAGATTGTGAATTCCACGGCATTCTTAGAGAAAAGTGGTTCAAAGTTTTTAAAAAATGACCAAAACGGGCACCGAAAAACTTTGAACGGCCATTAAGTTACTTGAAAAGATCTACCTGTGTAAGCATAGTTCTGAAATAAAAAACTAAAGAGAATTTAAAGGTTCAAAACGAAAACGTCAAAAATTTGTATGTGTTTACTACATGTCAAGTGATATGAACCGTGAAAAATGGTGCAAAATTTCCACGTAGATTCGCCACTGCGACATCTGTAGACAATGAATCAGCCCCCAACATCCGACAAATCGAAATCACATGGAAGCTTTCGATCTAAGTGACCGAGCGAAACATTCCTTTCTGATGGCATTTTGATGAGATTCTTCTCCTCGAGTGCCTTTCCATTCTGTCATCGACTATCATGGAACGGTTGTACCACTCCGCATCTGTCAGTTCTACCTTATAATCCCATTCATAATAGCTGTATTTTTGGAGGATAAGTTGTGATCTTAACGTTTGATACGGCTGCAAGCCGAACTTGAGATCATAGCTTGTGATATAATTAACATGTTTCTTATTTAGACGTTGGAATTCGTACACTTCTATCTGAATGCTCAACTTCAACTAGTTGGCTGTTCCTAACTTTTACTAAAGGCAGGAAATAGACACTGCATTCCAAAGACGAAAATTCAATTACCAGTATTTATTAATTCAATTAACAGAACCAGTCGTTTTTCTTAACGTGAAGTTGATCATATTGTTCCTAACGAATCTCCGTTTTCAGTCGGTAAAATGAGGTAAGGACTTTCTTCCTTATTTAAAAAATCGTTAGAAGTTAAGAACCACTGGAAGTTAAGAAGGTTAGATCCACTTAGATATACAATTGACAGATTCTGTATTTTCACGTGACTGTTTGTGTGCTTCTTTTTCACATATTTATGTCACTATTTCTGACTTGATTCAGAGTTACGTCAAGGAATGTGCTTTGAATAAAGTCTGCTTGTAATAACTAAGAAATACCGGTGATTAATAATATTGTGATCCATACTTCAAAAATTGGTTCATTTAACTACTCTCACATCATTCCCTGACGACATGTTCTCGATCAACCTCTCCTTTTTGTTATTCTCTTGCAGTGCCGAAGGCGTCTCTGCTGTAACGGCCGCACTCTCCCAGAATGAGTCCTAGCTTCCCCATAAACAAACCGTCGATCTTTGTGATCAGGAACATAAGCAGAGCGTTCCGCTGCTGTTGTCTAGCAAAATAACGTCGCTATAACGTGCACACAGAAGGCCGGTTCCTGTCTCCTCGTGCTTTGCTCTCCCCTTGTGGTAAACATCCAGTAAATATTTACGCCCCCCGTTCAGCAGTCATCCCCTTTTTGGGGCAGTGCACCCGGCCCGTTGCGATTTGCATAAGTGCGGATGGCGAACGACATGTAGAGTCCGCGATTTCAGAACGCGTGTACCGTTTACGCCGATGGGTGCCTCCAACAACGAGCTCCGGAATGTCGTGCAGACCGGGGTTGCCTTCCTGTTCCTCCTTTTCGCCTTCAACAGCCAAGCCGTTATCGAACCGTCGCTGATCAAGGCCGCCTCCAACAGGGGAGGCATCAGTTCAAATGCTGGCTACGTGAGGTACTTGGTGCGGAGCCTTAAGATCACTTTTAAGAACATTTCCTTAGCTTGGGCATCGTGTACCTCATGTTCAGCTTGGGAAACTTCATAGCCGTCCCTATCATTGAGCGAACTGGCGCGAAGCTGGCTATGACTATCGGAGGAATCTGCTATGTTGTCTTCATAGTTGGCTTTCTGTTCTTAAACGAGATCTACCTGTACTTTTCATCGGCCGTTGTGGGGTTTGGAGCAGCCAGTAAGTCTCAGAGCCTAGACCCCATTTTTGTCTTCTACCTTTAGTTCTTTGGACGGGTCAAGGCAACTACTTGACCATGATATCCACCGGCGAAAATGCACGTCGAAACAGTGGCATCCTCTGGGCCATATTCCAGTCAAGCATATGGATGGGTGGCATCTTCCTTCTAGGCATATTCACCTTCGTAGATTCGGGTCAGGAGATCGCGCAGAGTTCCATCAGGCCGCTGTATTCTGTGTTCACTGCTGCCAACATCATTGGAGTTGTCATTTTGGCGTTTCTGCCTAAGCCTGCTCAGGATATACCGAGGGCGAAGACCTCGACCACTAGGACCTTGCGTAAGTCTACTTCGCTTCAAAAATATTAAAACAAATATCGGTTAAGTCTCTACATTTGAACTCTTACGCACGAAGAAGATGCTGTATCTCGTGCTTGCCTTCGGGTTTACCGGCCTCGAAACATCCATGTGGCAAGGCGTCTTCCCAACGAGTGTTGCGTTCACTACTCGCCTTGGTTCCAACACTAACGCGTTGATCGCGATTGGCGCTATCAACATTGGCCTCGGACAGCTGATCGGCGGCTTTGTTTTTGGAATCCTAGGACAACACATCGCCCGCTTTGGAAGACACAATATTGTCCTAACTGGAATGGCCTTGCATCTCTTCACTTTTGCGCTCATTTTTGTTAATTTCCCTTCTGGCGTTTCCCTTGCTGCGTCCGACGAGAAAGGCCTCATTGAGCCTAGGTTTGTTAGAACTCCTTTTTCCATCTTGCTATGGAGTTAATTACTGTTCAGCGTTGTTCTCGCCATGTTATGTGGGTTCCTGCTCGGCCTGTGTGACTCCATCTGGAACACTCAACTCTACGCCTTCCTTGTCGACAACTTTAAAACACAGAGTTCACAAGCATTTGCTCTCTTCAGGGCCTGCCAGGTAGATCCTTTGAGAAGTTCTGCTTCAGTTAGGCTACTTGCAGGCCTTCTGCGCATTTGCCGCCTTCTTCTACGGAACTGTCACCACCCTACATGGACACCTTATCATCCTGTCCATCACGGCGGTTCTCGGAGCAATCGGTTTCTATAGCAGCGAAATGATCGTGGCACAGGAGAGGAAGAGTTCTTCTGCATTGGAAGAACTGGATCCTGAAACGAAATCGTATGTGTATCGTGTCGATCTGGATAATACAACGTCGGCTTAGACTGAGCATCGCCGCATGAAGAGAAATGTTGAGAGGATATTATTCCCGATGTCTCTTTCCCATGTAACATAATAATAACCTTAATAAATACATTTTAAAAACATGAATGGTTTTTCTACAAGTAAAGAGAGATAGCGATGATTTCGGCTACAAAAATAGAATAGAAGGGATGCGCAATGTTGTTTTCTATGCACCTATCATCATTAATATGCAACAGTTCATATGTGTCCGAATCAGTAAAATCATGTGTTGCTGATCGGAATGGCATTCAATACGGCGATTTGAATATGACGATTTAAGACTACATACAAAGCTTCCGAATTACAGCAAATTTTGCTTACCTCTAGAACACTGATAACATTGTCAAAGACAAACCTATTCAACCTGGTTTCTTACTTATAGAGCATATTTATGGAATCAGGTTACAAGGGAGGAAATGAAACATTTATTTCACTGTTGTTTTGTTTTTTATCAGTGTCAATCGTTACTTAAACGTTGATTGAGTAATAGGTTCTAATTGACCAAGTGCCCTAAGCAATTTTGGCAGCCATTTAAAGCATTACCTGCTAGCATTGATTTCTCTGCTTCATATTCTCAATTATCAAGTAGCTCATTTAGGAGATGTGATCGATAAAGATCTACCACCACGAATTTGTTAGCTGAATGTGCCCGCGCAAAAATTTTTGTTGAATGTCGTTCACTTTTACAGAGATAAGGAACCAGGTTCTGCTCTAAGCACCAATGGGGCCTGGGGACACGGGTCATGTTCTAGACAGTCTGTACCAGCCACTCGTCTACAAGACCGTCTCTGCTGCTCATCCAAATCTGTCCACCCACGACTCATTTCAACTCGAACCACAATGGTCACTCGGTCGCTTCAAGCGGACAACGCCAGTTCCTCTAATCCTGCGGAAGCGAAGATAGAATCATCGGAATTCGACGCGGTTTCTGTTCTGAACCAGCTGGAGTTCTACGTCTCCATCTTCGCGATCATCGGATACGTCGCGACGTTTGTGCTCATATTCTTCCTCCCGAGAACTCTACGCCCACACAAAGTTTGTCATCTGGTTATTACGGTACGTTCTCGCTTCTCCTTAGAATTGCCTATGTTTCGCTTTCTTTCCAGTTCCTGTCAGGACTCTTCGTTCTTCTGCTCGGGATCCTCGTCAAGCCAACAATTGTCGACGAGAAGCTCCAATTCAATGACTCCTTGAAGGATCACTTCTCTTCGGCTGCGATTGGCAGTGTTTTCATCATTATTTTCACCATTCTAATGACTACCGGCTTGCTGGGAGCTGTCAAGCAAATGGATACAATTTATCCCGGCTACTACAGCTTTAGCAACTTCGCCCTATTTTTTGTCGCCAACTGCATCGTGAATGTGCTTGTGCTGTTCTGCGTCGCGGATCCGCACGTTGTAAGTTGATGTTGTTCTGATGCTTTCTCACTAATACGCACTGTTTAGGTGTCCAAGCTCTACGGATGGCACACCAGTTTCATGGGAGTCTGCCTCTGCTCGTTAACCATTATGGTGATCAGTTTCTCCTGGTTCCTTGCATCCGAAATGGCCGCTTGTGTAAGGAAGCTAAATCGGGATATACGCTATGCGGAGGGATTCTACCGAGAGCGAACTAAGGATCTACTGTTACCTTCTCATTTTTATAAATATCACGTGAGTATTGAAGTTATTTTTGCTCGGTAATTTGTGTTCTTTAGTTTCGACTGTATTTCATGCAAAGTGTTATCGTTATTTCCACGCTGGTTGCGTTCGCCCTCAAATTCGTCGACTCAAGCATGATGGAGCAGTTCGTCCTTCTGGCGGTGACCTTCAATGCGACTTGCGCTTACGCGGTGCTAGGTCGGTTCTCGTACCGTATCTACAGACGGAAGCTTAACTGCGTTGTGGAGCCGGCCGATGTCGATCTTCAAGATAATGAATTTTATATGTTTTGATAAATTTGGAACTTTGAATAAATCGTTTTTGAAACACTATAGTATCATGGTTCATATCACTGCAATGCTGAAGGAGCAAAATTCTTACACATGGCTTGACTAGTCGTGAGGAACGTTCTTGACAAACGGAGATTCCTTTCGATCGGAATGGCCTGGTTATTCTGCTGTGCTAAGACCCGAGAGTTGACAATGCTCGAGTTCTCCAATAATTGCAGGGCTGATACATCCTTCCAGACAAGAAGAACAATGATTCGAATTGCGGCCCGTAGTCTTTCCCTTCATTTTATCGTATTTTTTGCTTTGTCTCATTGTCGCCGAAAAATTAGTCATCTCTCTATGGAACAGGGAATGAAAACACAATTGCCTTAGATGACGGGCAAATTTCGCACTCACGAGTGAGGAGGCCGGGAATGCAGCGGATGACGAATAGGCTGGAAATGCGGTGATGTCACAAGGCATCGACTAAACGACCTTTTGAACGGAAGTTACCACTTGAATATTAGAAGTCTTTTGTCACAATTACATATCAGTGAGGTTATATATGGAAAATATTGAGCTAAATAAGAAGATAATTGTTTGAAAAATCGGTGAAGAGGAAAGAGAATTTCAAAATTGTGAGTGGGACATGTAAAGACAGCTTTATTTGCACGTTATAACTGTTGGAAACTATCTTGAACAGGGCCGAACTTGAACAGTGAAAAACTGTTATCACTTATCTACAAAAATAAAAATCGTTTGGCATTTAAAAAACCTTCGGTGCATATAACCTTTGAAAATGTGCTTTCAATATTCTTTTGAATATTGAATAAATGTCTGGCAGGGTAGAAAAGAAACGTGGAAAAATGCACGTTTCCGAAAAGCAGAACAAAGCGCATGAAGAATAAAAGATAGCACTACAATCGGCCGTCGCTTTTGTTTGATACAACAATAAGGAACGACCATGATTCAAATGATTCAAAGACCTGCAAAAAAGTAAAAGAAAAATCTATATTTAGAAAAGCACGTCTTCAAATCATTGTTAACAAGTTCTTCAAATTTAAAGGTGGTAAAAAATATTGTCAAATTCCTGACGATATGCTGACACGAACAAAAATATTTTCATGCCATAATTAACAACGTCCCACTAAGAACCTATTTTTACGGTTATATGTATACTCCTACCCATTTTGTGCTTCATTTGTGAATGCTACTGTTTGCCATACACAATTGATCTGGAAAACAGTTAGGAAAACAAAAATTTTTCCCTGAACTAACATTATCCGATGTTCGTTTCGTGCGCTTGAAAAACAAATTGAAGAACCTTGACGAACTTCTGTGATCAATGTGAGCCAATCCACTAGTTTTCTGCTATGCTCAGGAAAATGCACTATTTATGCTGCTAAAGTATTTTGAATAAAAGTAAAACATAAAACAAAATTCAGCACAACAGTCGTACACGGTCAGCCATGTTCAGTTAAAATGTACTGAAGTGCACATATTAGTACGGACCTTTTTCATCCATCGACAGAGTCAAACGGTGACGGACAGGGGACAGTCATTTGGGATGATAAGGGTCGGGTGTAATTTTCGGACTCCTCGTTTCCATGGGCATGGGTTTATTGATTGAGTTTTAGAGAAATACAAAGATATTTTCCAAGAATGTTTTGGGCTTGCACCAAATGGTACAAAAATAGATAAACCGCGATGACAATAAACCGCCTTTACTAGAAATGTAGAAAAATTCAAAGCACCCATTTTTTGTGACCGAAATAATGCGCACCCGCACATCCGGCGGACAGCTCGCACCCGCCCTGTGACGTCTACAAAATTGCACAGGCGGGCGGGCAGAAGCGTAAAACCAAAAACCACGTGGCATATTAAAAGAGACCTTTCTTCCGACACTCGTGTGCAGACGGCTTGGTTCCAGTGCGTGCGCATCGTCTCCGGGGAAATGGCCGTGGAACAAGAGCTCCGCTGCGTTGTGCAGAATGGCGTCGGTCTGTTCTGTCTTCTGTTCGCCTTCCTCACACAGTCCATGATCGAGCAGACCGTAATCAGCAGCGCAGCCGAGCGAGGAGTTGTCAGCGAGCATGCCGGCTACCGCTCTCTGGCCATCATCTACGCCACCTACTTCGCCGGAAACTTCATCGCCGTACCCTTCATACAGTACACCAACGCCAAGTGGACCATGACCCTCGGAGCCTTTTCCTTCTGCTTCTTCCAGATCGGATTCCTTCGCCTTAATGAGTACTACCTCTACGCGTCGTCGGCATTGTTGGGAGTTGGAGCCGGATGTAAGCATTTTAACTTAAATCACTAATACATTTTCTGAGTATTTCAGTTCTGTGGACCGGTCAGGGTAGCTACTTCACGCAGGTCTCGTCAGCGGCGAACAATAGGAGGAACAGCGGGATCCTCTGGGCCATTTTCCAATCCAGCATCGCAGTCGGAGGAGCGTTTCTTCTCGTGATTTTCACTTTTGTTTCGAAGGAACAAAACATATCAGAGGAAACCGTATCTCTCCTGTACTCGGTCTTCTCCGGAGCGAACGTCGTCGGAGTGATCATTCTTGCCCTGTTGCCGAATCCCCGACGCCTCGAGGAACTGATCAAGAAACCGGCGAACGAAGTCAGCGTCTTGAAAATGTTTGGTAGGCCGAGAATTCGTGGAATTTGGATGCTACTTCTGTTCTAAATTTAGCGTCAATTCTCCGCGTCATCATCACCAAAAAGATGGCCCTGGTCTTCTGTGCTTTCTGGTTCACCGGTCTCTCGAACACCCTCTACTCCGGAGTCTATTCCACGTCAATCTCCTTCACGAAGCGTCTCGGCACGAATACGAATGCTCTGGTGGCCTACTATGCAATCGTGATGGGAACCGGCCAAGTCATCGGAGGATGCGTGTTCGGTCTGCTCGGCGACAAAACAAAGGGTCTCGGCAGGAAGAACATCGTGCTGGGAGCCATGCTTCTTCACCTTCTGACTTTCGCCGCCATTTACATCAACTTCCCAGCGGAGTCGTCACTGACGCATACGGATAAGGTCGGATTAATCGAGCCGAGGTGAGTATTCTTATTTTTGTGGGCAGGAGGATCCTGGAGAGGCCCTAAGATCCAAAAATAACATTAGGCAGATTGTAATCCTATAAAATTTACTGGCAACTTGTGCCGAGATTAGTATTAACGTATCAATGATGATTTACATCGAAAATCATAGGGTTTGAAGCGTGTTTTTATTTTTGCAACTCAGAAAGAGTCTCAAAATAGAAAATAGAATCGACCGAGATGAGTATAGAGATAGACATGACTTTATATTTTTGTTCTCTTCTTGTATCTTCAGCATACATCTCCAAAGTGTGGAATACCATACTCTGGCCGAGGTACGTCATCAGGCGGAGCACGTTTCCACGCACAGTGAGACAATGTGACAAGGATTAAAAGAGCAGGCGATTTGCATGATATATTTTTAATGACCCGTCCGCGGGAGATGCCAAAGCCTACGTGCAGATTTACATGTTTGTAGGTGCTCTGATCCCTGATCCACTTTTAGCATCACCATAGCCCTGATTTGTGGATTCATGCTCGGATTTGTGGACGCCGTGTGGAACACTCAGATCTATGCGTACCTCGTGGACAACTACTCAAAACAGAGTTCACAGGCTTTCGCGATCTACAAAGCAACACAGGTATGAGCGCCAGGATATATCCCAGAGTGCAAAGATTTCCTTTCCAGGCCATAGCCAACTGTACGGCTTTCTTCTACGGGTCTACTGTCAATCTCACAGTGCACCTCATCATCACGAGCGTCATGGCAGTTCTTGGTGGTATCGGGTTCTACATCTGCGAGACGATAAGGGAGAAGGAAGAGCGGAGAAGATACGAGGTACACGGTAGTAACGGGAATAAGAATATCGATTTGTTCTTTGTACAATAAAACTGGTGATCTAGTAAAATGCTTTAATAGCGTGAGAAATAATCCAAGCAGAAATCTTTTACCGGTTCAGCAAACAAAAATCTCATGTTTTGCATATGTTCCTAAATTAGCCTTATTTGTTGTATCGAGAGAAGTAAGTACACCCCAAACAAATCCATTCATTGACGGGTAATCTAATACGGTGCAGTCTTCGTGCGGGTTACTTTTATTTGTTCTTGTTAGGCTGATGCGTACATGTATAAGCGCTTCTCAGTTGGTAAATACGGTGAAATACTTGACTTATGGGTCAAAAAATGTAAACAACTTCGTGGGTTATTCTTTGCCATAACGAGCACCGAAATAAAAACGTCGAGCACAAAGTAGCCAATTTAAAATTAACTTCATTTTGTAAATCGATAGAACTAATTACACCCCAAACAAATTCATTCGCTGATGGGTAATCTGATCTAAGGTGATACGCTAATATATGCATGTATAAGCGCTATTTGCGAGCTTCAATTGGTAACTATTTTGTGACAAATGGGTCAAAAATATAAACAACTTCATCTGTTATTCTTTAAGCAGCTAGAAAGAGATTTAGCGTAAAATGGCTTTACGTATTGTTGCTCTTTGTGAAAAGATCGAAAGTTAAAAATGCAAAATGGCACAAAAAACAGATGTTTATAGCACTAGCTACCTTTTCATTGAAGGGAATTTTGTCTTGCGCTCAAGCCACATCAAAATATGCAGGGAAGCAAATATTTTTATACGCTCATTAGAGAAACTTACACATGCAAAAACACATATTGAATCCAGGCTCGGATTTAAATATGAGTATCCAAAAATACAACAACAAATTACAAGTTAAATAAAAATGATTTAGAAACACTTATTTAAACCACCGAAAATGCACCATCTTCTGAATGGGACACTCTTCTTTTACACACCGTTAACGTACCGCTAAAGCTAACGCCATGTAATTTTATTTTTGAATTTGTAACGATCCATCCATGGATTGTCTGTTAACAAAAATCTGTGCGCCAAGTCTCCAGTGACTCAGAATCCAATGCTAGCGATTCCATGTATAGATTGAGCGCTGCTGATTCAACACCAATCATCTTCCCTCAATGTAAACATGAAACATGCTCATTGCCGATGTAACAATCAATCCATGTAAACTTTACGGATGTTTTAGCATGTATTATTGTTTCCGAATCCAATGTCGGAGCAGCGAGATGAGTCATAGGAACGTTGCAACGAATCCTTGCAATTCTGTATTTTGTGAATTTCTTTTCTCACTTCCGCTGCCAAAAATACAATTGTTTTTTATCCGATGCACCCTTAAAACTTCCACCTTTTCTAAAGAAGAACCAATACTTCGTAGCGCATGTCATGTCTCCTAACAACTAACGGCTACGGTACAGTTGCTCACGATGTGCAAAACAGGTCTGCAAATGCCAGATGTCTAGACGCGACGGAAAGCATCCCTCGTTCACCTTTGTTCTTGAATACACTGCTTTCGGTCGTGAGTCAGGACCGAGTCCTTTGACTTCGTCACGAACAATGTGCTTTACAAAGAAGAAGGAAGTCGCCTCTCCTCAAGTTCCAGCTCCCGTGCCTCCTCCGCAGAAGGAGACCACGACTACCGTATCTTGTGTCTCAAATCGTTTTAACAACGTTTCTCCTTTTAGGATGCAAGCAAGATTCGACCTTCTCGTGACTCAGCGTCCAATGAGTCAGACGACATTGGGGGAACGCGGACAACTCCAAGTATGTCTTCCCCTTTAAATCAGAAAGTTCAATAGCCGTTGCAGCCCGTGTAAACACTCCTGTGAAGGTTTTGTCGAAGAAGGAATCGAATCAGGATTCTAAAAAGGCGAAATCGTCCTCGAAGACAGCAAGCAAGTCGGGAAAGTCGAAGAAAGCCAATGCGAAGCCTCGTACGCTTCTGCAGAGCGCCCGAGTATCGGAGATCGAGGATCAGATGCCTTCGGGCACTTCTTTTTGTTCCGCTGCGGACAGTAAAATGCCATCGGTAGGCCCACTTGACGGTGAGGTATCTCATTGATCAAATTCAGCTGCAAAAGCAGGAGCAAAAACCGATTTCGACGGGCGACTGCCAGCTGATCAACACGCAGAACACGCAGAAAACGGGCGAAATGTCGAAGGAGCCGACGGATGTGACGCCACTGAAGGACGAAAGGACCCAAGGGAGTAGAGACGTTTTGTAGGGATGCTCTTGTCTTGTGGGTTTTTATAGATAAACTACCGAACTGAACAACGCGTATACAATACACGATTTCTACTTGAGCGGTACTAATATACGAGGTTGAATATAAAAGCTACGTTACTCTCAATTCTGATGGATCATTTTGAATAAATTACATTCCATCATCGGAATTTATGTATATTAAGAAAAACAGCATCTAAAAATGGAATTGGAATTTCAATTGTATTGTGCAGCGAGCAGCTTATCGAATAATTTTGTGCAATAAGTCATCCGCGCTTCCTTGCAAATGTTTTGAGCTGCACATCACATTAAACACGTTTGCATAGAAAGATTTATCTCTAAAACATACATACAGGTGTTTTAAATATTGACGGCAAACGTGTTGACAGAGGTACATAGTCCAAAAATTGTACACAAGGATTAAAGAAATCTTGTCTCCTAAATACGTTTGCAAAAATGCTATAAAACAATATTTCATTTTTGCGCATACACAATTTGCAGAATTTTGACTCATGTTATCCTCAAGATATTTCATCCCTCTAAAAGCCCTGAGTGTTGCAATCGACGTCAAAAACGCATAAATCTTCTATTTGCGGACTCCACACTGGTTCCCCATTGTTTTTTGAACCGATTTAATTTTCGCAAAGCCAGGAAGCCTTCGCTGAATCGCCTCATTTACTCGTTCCATAAAGCGTTTCCGCGCCTAACTGTCCGCTTCGAACGAGAGTCGTAAATGAGTCAGTGCACTCTGGAAAAAGCGGCTTAGCAAAACGCGTATTGTCTTTGAGTTATGTGGCTCCGACACTAAATCCCTAATCCGCCCATACCGATTAGCGTGATACCCTTCGTGTTGTCCGGAATAGCATCAATCCTCTTAGCGGCTGACTCCCTCGGCTGTAATTGCGCTAATCTTCACGTGAGCTGCCCCAAGGGTGTCGAACAGCAAAACACTGGAAAGTCGGTTCTATTATTGTTGACTTACTAAGACTCTGAAATGGTGACATTTGGAGAGAATTTTGTAATGTTCATGGGGTACGGTGTAGCTTCTAGCGTTTGTATAAGTTCATGTCTTCCGGAAGATTTTTGCTCTATGGAGATACATATTATGATACACATGTTGTTATCCGCCAGGTTCATGCAGGACAAACGAATAGTCGAAACCCCTACCACCGCCCTCAGCTGGATCCACAATTGAGTTTACTCGCCTCTATTCATCTTCAGCCTTGACGTCACCTTGCAAATCCGTTTGTGCACAAAGTCGCGCTGAGCACGTCGCGCTCAAGAGCCCGAAGAGGGCCAACGCGGTCAGTTAGCCGGTAATTTCCGGCAAGCTTGCGGAGACACTCGATTGCAGCACACTGATTCGATTAAGTGGGCGTCTTTTTTGACATCCGTTGGCGTCTTCTGGAGCCGTCTCGACCGGCCAGGAACGGTCGGAGGAGAAAGTACACGGAAATGACAAAAAGTTAATCGACGAAATGAGGAGACACAAGTGATGGCGCTATAAAGGGAGGAAGAAGGAAGTGGAGCTGTCGGAACGTTGCGGAATCTCCTTCGCGCGAGACGACACTCATTTCTCATTCGTGAAATTAGCGGCTACTGCAGCCATGTTCAGGATTAAAAGGACAGTTGTTAGGAGGCCCGTGTAGCCTAGGCAAATTCCTTGTTCCTGCACACCATTCCTGGTGCGATGAGAGAGGAATGTTGTCAGGTTCTGCTCACTATATTTATCTGTGTATTGTAGAAGGATATTTAGGAAAATTATATTTGGCATGTTGTAGACCATTAGGGGAAAATAATCCGATAAAATATAATACAATATTTTAAAGACGATCATTGAGCCGCACAGAAGCACGAAGCTTGTCAAGGTTCTTATCAAAAGATAAGCAAACATTTTCTAGAAAAAGATCTAAAAATTGCTTAAAATGTCTCAAAGAATTTTATATTGCATTAGTGCAATTTTGAAAATGTCTTTATCGCTGGTCTACAGGGAAAAAATGAAACTACATGCAATCCACGTGTTGCCTAAGCAATTGACCAAAAATACTTCATTCTGCTTTGACTCGACTTTGTAATTCTAATGTGCATTGTAAATACGCACTCTTTGAAGAGAGATGGGCAAAAATTCGTCACCTAATAATAAGCCAAGAAAACACAATCGAAACACACCACCGGCCTTGTTCTGCCTCGTTCCATAATCTGTCGTTAATTCCTCCCTAGGCAACTTCCTCATGACGCCCTGCAAATCCGCTCAGAACATTCGTCCGCACGTGAATGTTTCAATGACGAGAGATCCAGTCGTTTATACTTTTTCCCTTCCGTCAAATCCTTTCCGTTTGGTCTACTTGGTCTACTCATGCATAAATGTCGTTTCTTAATGCTTGTATCTGCCATTCCACTTCCGAGTATACTTGTTTAGAGTTTCGCGCACAACTAACCAACGAGCAAACTCCACAAAAAGTCCGATCCGTTAGGCAAACAACTTCGCCTCTGTTCCCATTGATATCATAAAGTTCGTCCTGCTGTCCTCAACGGTTAAGGGCCTCCGTTTATACCCTCGATGCTAGCGAAACTGCGCTTTTTGCAGCGTCCTCCTCCTCCGCCGCTTCTCGGCGCCAATAGGAATTACTCTACGGTGCCGATCAGCTGATTATCTCCTGGTCGTTTTCTGCCTTTCGACGCTGTTTTGTCCCTTCGCATCAAACCGAAATTGCCTACCATTCGGCCCAACTGCCGTTCGGCCGGAATTTCCATTAAATCACATCATCTGATGTCCTTGAAGTAGGTCCCGTTCGCCTACTTCTCCCAATCGGGTGCCCGAGTCATCGGACGTAATAGCGGTCTTTTCCAAAACATATCCTCGCCAAGTTGTCGTCACAATTTTCGTGTTTCCTTCCATCAGAAGTCAGAAAGCCGCGGGTGACTGACTTCGTCGCGAAGACGGAAGTAGCCGTTGACGTCGTTGTCGAGAGCGTTAGGTGTTTCCAATTAACTCATCAGTCTTGCGCGCACTTTGTTGCATGACAACTTTGCATTATTCTTGGAGCGCACTTCCGCGTGCCACAGTAGCTTCTGCAGCTGGATTCTGGGAGTGATGTGTTTATGTGATAGAAAGCTACGGTGTTAATTAAGGCCAGTGGGCTGCGAAAGGGCGATACATAATAGGGACAGGCCGTCTGGAGTTGGAGGGCCTCCTTCAGGGAGATTTACGTTGGAAATGAGGGTCGCCGAGGGAAATCACTTCATTTGGATACGTCGCCTATCCACTTAACGGGTTGAGCTTGTTCAGGTTTGCACTTCTTAGCGCGTTTGGAGGAGATCAGCGTGAACTTGAGTTGTGATCTATTATCATGTTTTTCTGGGAAACACAAGTGTTTATTGTTCCAACGTGTGACTGATTTTTGGAGCGATTTGATTCCTTCAAACAAATAAATAAATGACAGCAGTAGCACTATCTGTAGTGTCACCGAACGTACGAATTCATATCTATGCTGCGAAGATGGTTCTTCTATGTGTGGATGATTTTGGAATGATCGCTCAATCAATTGTTAAGGCACTTGTAACCATTTGTAACTTGGAATATCAAATTTCCAAGCAGGTATCGCCTTATCGTTTTTGTTATGAATTTTTTGCCACAACTGTGGTTGGTCGATCTGAAGCTTTCACAAGAATTTATGGGTTTATAATATTCAAGAAAGTGAAAATTCATTATTTTTCAAAAATAGGCTGCTTCATTTCAACCTAAAAGTAAAAGTAGAAAAATTGTTTTTATTAGTTTATTTTTTCGTTTGGAATTTTTTACCTTTATACATTAAGGCGTAAGTTCACATCCAAATCTAACAATTTTTGCAATACATCGTTTTTCTGACCCTGCTGTCCCCTTACAGAAATCGTGATGATATGTACTAAGCAGTTTTTTCGGTGTTTTGAAGTGTGAGGTGAGGTGTGGCTTTCTTCACCGATGATTTCAAATATGTGTATGCTCCTCAGGCGGATTCTCGTTGCCTCTCAACTTCTGTTCAATCTTCAAATCTTGCTGTTTAACACTCAAAGGTCCATATTAAGTCGCCGGTACCTTCTGTTTCCTTGTGGCAATTAGAAGACTACTGCAAATGAATTTTTGTTCGCTCTTGTTCGTTCTTTCCAAAGTCTTCTAAATCAACGTTGAGACGTGTACTCTATTTCCAGGGAATTCGGTCAACTTGATGACTAAATTATCGCAATTTTTCAAAGCTTTTAAAAGTGACGTTCGACGAAAGGCGACATCATTAGCTCAGCAGCAGAATGTGTCAGAATTCCGAGAAAAGGCATTTCTCAAGGAGTGTGTCTCCCTACCGGGGACAACGCGAAAGCACTTGAGAACGTTCCCGCGCTCCTGAACTTGGTCGGTCACACTTATATAGGTGTCCAGCAGGTGTCACTTAAGCGGGAAAGTTTGTTCTCGTGTTCTGTGAGATAATAGCTTTCAGAATCCACTCTAGCGAGGTCAGACGATCATTGAACTTAGAAGGGGGTTTAGTTCTGATTTATTCATCGAGATAAACCACCAACGGAAATTGCTCCGACTGGGTGAATAGCCTCTGGCGTTCTTTGGTCGGGTTTTCTGCGGAAACGAACCTACTGCCTTCATTGGCTTATCTTTGCTCTTCGCTCTGTTTTTGCCTTTTCCAGGCTCAGCAGTTTGCCTTAAATAGAAGTTTGGTTCATTAAATATGAGTAGTATCTGCAATCACGGCGTTCTTTCGTCCACAGAGCAGGAAGCAAAGCTGGCGGGCTGAACTTCCGATGAAACGAGGCTAATTAGGAGTTGAGTCGGTTCGGCAAATCTTTAAAAGCGTCTGGATCCACACGAGCTGAATGTGGGCGTCATCAGCTGGAATCTTTAAATTTTTATTTATAGTCAGTATTAAGAAGTATTGTAGTGTTAAGAAATTTTAAGGGTACCCAATATTTTTTAATTCTTTTTTTATTCAGTATTGTAGTGACAGTATTTTGTGCATTTTTTAAATTACGCGCAATACTTGTTTTATTTTTATGATTAAGGATGATCTTCTTTTATAATAGTAACTTCTGATTTTGTTCCGCCATTGAAAGAGAACATTGTGTTTACACCCTTTTTGAGTCACTTTGAACCGGAAAAGACACTGCCACTTTGCGCAATATTTATGATCTTGTTTTCAAAGTTCGACGCCTCAAAAGATGTTATGTTGCGCTCTCTCAAGTACACAACATTGATGGATGTTTTTAGCTTGTTAAGTTTGAGCCTGTCCTCTTGTGACAGTTTCGAACGTGAAGTTCCGTCCAATTGACGGATTGGTGCCCTTTATGACTTTAGTTTCAGTTTCCCTTTCGGTTATTTGTGATAACTTGGTGACAAAGCATCAATAGACTTCATTTAGAAGCCCTTATTATTTTTGTAAAATTGACATAATTTTTCCTTTTCTTTCATCAATTTCGGCGTTCTTTTTTTAAGGTTCTTCTTTATTTCTTC
The DNA here is from genome assembly GCA_016648015.1 of Steinernema khuongi. NCBI lineage: Eukaryota > Metazoa > Nematoda > Chromadorea > Rhabditida > Steinernematidae > Steinernema > Steinernema khuongi. Next base: position 54,950 of record JADLIF010001297.1, read on the forward strand.
AGTTTTCTCTTTTAACCACTTCGGTAATCTCTTTCGGTTAGGAACTTCGTCCAAAATTGACGGATTTAGTTTTCGCGGTCATGCTCCCCTGTTTTCATTCTTGCCATCAGCAGTAATGCCCTGTTATTCTTAGCATCGTTCTCTGCATTTTCTTTATGCGGGTTGGGACATTTTTGCCGACTTACGTTTTGGCCTATACTATCTGTATCATTATTACCAATAGTCTTTAAATTTGTCTGTAAACCGGATTGGCTTGCGAAACAGTAAACAATATTGAAACAGGGTACGGTACTTGGTATTGGTTAACCTGAAGAATTTTTGTAAATTACTTTTCAAAACTAGTTTTATCTAATGTGGAAGATATGGATATTGTCGTGCTAAAACAAAACGTGCCTCACTGACGTGCCACACTATTAAACTCTAACGACCGTTTGCAAAGCCACCGGACATCAACATATCCTCACATCTTCACAACATGTGTTAATGAAACGGGACATCTGTGGCATAACATTATTCATTGAAAATAGCATTAGGGGTGTAAATAGCACCGGAAACGATGTCGTCATGCGGATGATACAGATAAACTTGGTACATAGAACTGCCCCGCTTCACGTGGACGTGGGCAGGGCGCTCATAAGGAATTGAAATTGTCGAGCTGCAGCACTTCCTCCATTTGTTATTAATGACACAGTTTTTGGAAGTGAAATCTCCGGCTTAGGATTGCAGTTTTCACCATTCTTACCACGAATGCATGAATGTGTATGTTTTATTTTTGGCTTATTTCAGCTCTTACATGTTTGGGTATGGTTTCAGTAGTTCGATATTCATCGCATCCTCAAACGGAATCACGATGCCCTCGTGTGTACGTATTTTTATTTTTGCCGCATCTATCATGGCCTGGATTGGATATGTTAAAAAAAATAATAGATAGGAACTATGTTCTATTTGTGGCTGAAATTTTTCTATCCATCTACTCTGCTTTCTTTTGTATATTTTATTTTAATTTCTTTCATCAGTCACAAATCAATGAATGAATTTTTGGCACTCACGTCCGTTATTTTCGTTGGTCAACTGCACTGGATGTACTTTCACCAAACCTCGTCCAAACAAATAAAAAAAACGGTCATCCGTCTGTGCCCATAGATGGGCCATAAAGTTTTCAAATATCCAAGAACTTGTTTGCTGTTTTGCCTTTCGTCGTTTGTCTTTGGCCGCGTGGCTTACGAATGGCTTCGGCGCGGAAGTCCTTCTTCTTCTTTTGCCCTTCCACGAGTGATCTATACGGACCGTAAATTGACTACTCCCGACGTCGATGTGCGTTCCACGAGCTGCGCTAACGAGATTCGGCTTCTTTTAAAGATTGATGACTTAAGGTTATTGAATGTGTGCCCCTTCCGACTCCCTTCTCGCATTAGCTCATTTCCTGGTCTCGCACGGAAACGAGCACTCTGCGCACTTCGGCTGCACTTCAGATTTCTGATATTAAAGTTGCTCTATTTGTTTGATGAGGGGCGGCAATGAGGACGAGCGAGAGGGTTTGGATCATAATCTCTGTTCAGCCGATGTAGTTCGCTGGGAGCGTTGGCACGAGGTGTCAAATTAAGGGAAATTTGATGTGTAGACGGTTTTTTAAGAGCGCACTTTAAAGCGTGCGGCGCTGCCGTGCGCTTTTGAAGAATTTCACTGGTTTATTCTTTGTGTACTTTCCGATAGATCTACATATGTATCTGCTACCTTCCAAACATTGCTGTTTGTCGTCAATGTCACAATTTCCTATATGCTTTACGTTCACAACTATTTATATTTTTTTTTTGTCCCTTCCCGGGAACGATTATTTCCTACGTTGAAATTTTCAGGGCATCGCCACAGAGTACCGTTCGTAAAAACTTTCCGCGTTTTACCGTATTCTTTTAACGGTCGTCTCTTTTTCAAGCGGAGTCGTTTTAATTCCAATTTTCGTTCGTTCAAAGTCACTCTCTAATATCTGATATTTTCCACCATTACCTATATGCTACGTCCACAACTATTTATATTTCTTTCAATTTTTGTTTTTACCTGTGTACGTTTATTTCCTACGTTGGGATTTCCTGCAAATCCAAAACTCGAGAAGCTAAAAACCATTGAAGGAAAGAATTCGGACCTCTTAACAGATCGGATTATGCAAAGGCCAGCTCTCATTCAGTTCCCTTTACGTGTCGTTAATGGAAATGTTTCACTCCATTGGATTCCGGACTTTCTTGCTCTATGGATTCTGCAAAAAAGTGCGTAGGCCGCTGGGGCATATAGTGCGCACTTCTGCGCCAATTAACTGGTTCTTCCTTGTTTACTTTTTAATTGTGCACTTCGAGTGTATGGCACCGAATTATTTATAGGAAAAGTCCATTGAGACGAAGTGAAGCGTGGATGTGGATTACGCTTTCACGATTTCGACCTCCAAAGGCCATAATTTAAGTTTTGTAGCCAAGTAGAGCACTACTCAGCTTGCGTGACTTCAGTTCGTAGTCGTGGAAACCAACAAATTATGAGTTCTTAGTTTGGAAAAGGGCATGGCTACACACCACAGGAGTCCTCGATCTTTATAAACGTCCAGCGATGGCCGCAACACTTCATCCCGCGTCTCCAGACTCGGATCTCGTGCCGAGGTCCTCAATTTATTCAAGCGCGTTCCCTCTCTTCTGAATTTTTCATAGTCGTCTCCGCCCTGCAACATTCAGTGCTCCTTTCGCATCCTCCAGAACCACACGTATTCAGGTATAAAGGCCTATTAAAATTGCACCGTCGACTGGACGCCGTCAATAATTCCCGTGCCAAACAAAATGCACCTTCGGTGGAACGCCTTCCCAGCGGGTGTTTCATTTCCTAGAAGTGTCCTTGGAAGCTGCACATAAATCTGTTTTGCGCCCTCCGGTTCCGCGATTCGCACTTCATTAAGGCATAGAATTAGTGTGGTCTTAACTCCGTCCAGGGTACTGCGAATTAATTAACTCTGCGGTGCTTCGTGAATTAGGGCTCGTGTGGTTGCCATTTCGCGTTGGGAGGTTGATGGCTAAACTTAGTGTCCGGTCCAATGGAGTCAATTTTATATAAGAGAACTTAATTTTTTCTAGCTACTTTTTTAGCGCAACACACCAAACCGTCGTGTGTTTTCGCTGACTACGGCACACCACGGCCAAAATGACATCCAAAGAAATTTTTGCAGGTGACTGAACTATACAAAATGTGCCAACGTCGAAATTTGTGCTTTGGTTATATGTTTTGAAAACAAACTGTTCTCTTATGTTAATTGTTCGTATGTCTACTATTTCTTTCTTCAAAAATTGAAATTAAAACTGAATGTTTGGCGTTTTAATATGGCCAGAAATAACGGAATTTTTGCACTTTACTGTTAAGCACGAAACTGCTGCACATAAATGAAAAATGAATATGACTGTGTTTAAACTCACCCTTTGCGATGTGTCCAAAAGTACAATAATTTTATTTCTTTATTTTAATCAGCCGTTCTGTACATGGTTTCTCGGAAATCGACATTCATGCTTAATATTTGCCAACTACACTGCAATAATTATAGGAAATTACACACCTTTTTACAACTCCGGATTTGTTAAGATTTACTCTTCTACCTGCAAAACATTTAAAGGAGTTTTTGCATTTTGAATTTGAATCTGCCAGAGACAAACTGTTCTAGGATGCTAATTATTCTTATGTCAATATCTTTCCTCAAAAATCGAAATTGAAACTGAATTTTTGGCCAACGAGCTTCTTTCAATTAGCGCATTCTTAGCGCCCGGGTCTTGGGAATTAACTGCCTTCCTTACTCCCTTTCGTTCGCTCCGTTTTACCAACGTTCTTCGTACCAGTGCTTGCGCTCGGCTACTCCAGATACATTGACCATCATAGGGTGGCATTTCTCTTTCATTTTTGCCATGCGGTCTCGTTATTTTTGTTTAATTTTTATTTATCAATCTGAATATTAAAAAACTGATTAGATATTCAAATTTGATATCCCGTAAAGTTGCATCTTTGACATGGTCAGCGCACGCCTAACGACCTCTCCAAATTACCCCCTTGGAAACTCTCGTTCCGCGCACTTTGCTCAAGGGGAGGAGGCGCCTCCTCCAGCGCTTCCAGCGTAGCGCGACGCTGATCCCGAGGGTTGTGTCTTTCGTCAGTTTGGCGCGCGGTTGTCGACGGCGGTTCTAATGATTCGCGGCAAGATTGCAAAGATCTGGAGGTATGCCCTGTCGAGCACCAAGTGCGCCACTCCCCTTAACTGGCGCTCTTTCGGCTCTCTGCCTGCCTTGGAACGGTCAGTGACTGTGAGCTTGTTGCAGGTCAGCGATGGGGAAGTTTTTCTCCAAGAAGAAGGTGGACTGCGAGTTGACTCCCGAAGAGGTGGCTGCGATTAGAGAAGTTTGGATTAAGTAAGTTTTTACTGCTTGGAAGTTTATTGTTTGCTGGAAGCGAATTTTTGGCCTTTCGTTTCCTGTGCATAACATTTAAGAACACTGACATTCTTCTGGGTGTCCAAAAGGACACTAATCGAACTTAAAAAACTTTTTTTTCAAACATATATAAGAATTTAAAAATTGGACAGAATTCTAAAATTTGATCAATTTCCTCTGAGAAATCTATCCAATTATTATTATTGATATTTCTGGAACATTGTAAGCCTAATTTGCCAATCGAATAAAGTAATTTTTGCGTGTTGCCTTGTGTGTTTGTGTTGCATTAAGTAAAATTAGGCGATGGGTGACACCATATCAAAATGGAGGTGTAGCACGGTGAGAGATGTAGGGATTACTGCAAAGATTTTTGTTCTATATCTTTAGTCTCAATCTTGTAAAAAATATAGTGGTTACTGTAATTGAGTAGTTACTTTTGTTTTCACTGCAACGTTCCCAAAACGGATTGTATTCTTTTGGAATGAAATCGGAAATCACTCCGCTCCCGGACACTCCTTTCAACGATTTGTCAGCCAACACCCCAGGAAACATGTTTCAACTGAGAGGATCACAGACTCTCTGTTACTCATCATTAAGCCGTTCCTCTTTATCATTATTGTCGTCCCATTGAGGGTTTCAGCCATGAGATTTCATCTGACTCATTCATTCCCCTCCACAATTTATCGCCAAATCCGCAATCAGCCGTCGTAATCTGCGCCAATAAACGTGAATCTCGCATTTAGAGCGAAGAACGCGGACGTCGGGAAAAAGATCTTGGCCGCGCTCATCGAACGTCGTCCCAAGTTCGCCGAGTACTTCGGTATCGCCAGCGAGACCATAAACGTAAAGGAGCTCTACACGAACAGGCAGTTTCAGCTGCAGGCCCATCGTATCCAGGGCTTCTTGGACACGGCCGTGGGATCACTGGGTTACTGTCCTCTCACGTCGATTTATGATATGGCACATCGCATTGGACAGATACATTTCTACAGGTACGACACATCTGGAGTTGGGTTTTCCTAGTATTTTGAGTTCTAAATTTTTCAGCTTTACTCGTTTATCTCACCGAGGTTCAGGAAAGAAAATTCCATTTCGAAATTTTTAAGAGCTATAAGGGGAGACCAATAATCGCAGAAGCAAAATAAAGCATCCATTTTAGAGGTGTAAATTTCGGCGCCGATAACTGGCTCGTGTTCAAGAAGGTCGCCGTGGATCAAGTAACCCTCTTTCGGCCCCAGTCAAAGTCCGCTAGTTCCATAGACATGGACGAGAGAGCGAGTCAACTCATGGAGGTACAAACCTGTTGGACAAGAATAGCAAAAATACAGCAATCGTTTCAGGACCCAGTAGATCCGTTCTCCGCCGAAAACAGCATTGCCAGAGTGGGATGGAACAAGTTGATGGGTGTCATTGTGCGGGAGATGAAGAGAGGATTCCTCGAGGAGGCGATGAGAAACTGTAAAGAGGAGGATGTGGAAAATCCTTTGGCGGCATAAGTTCGTGTGAGGATACTGTACTTTATTATGAATGATCTCTTGCCAGTTTTTCTATGAATCTATTTGTCGGTACAAAGTAAACTTATATCTGAATCCTGTCGGAGGCTACAAAAATTCATTAGTCACTCATTGGCCGGAGAAGCCAGTCATTGGTCCAACGAGCTTTTGATTTTTGGATTTCGTAGGAAAAGGCCTAACGAGTAATCAGGAAACACCTGCGAAACCCGTGGGTTGCAACGGTCACATTTGCACTCTAGGTCATTTGAGTTCAACATGGCGGGCACGAATACACAAATCGACTACGACACTTCCCCACGCAGTGCGCTGAGGCCACGTGTACTTTTCCGCCAGACGTTTCCCATGCTACAACCGCAAGTATACTAATTGAAACTGCTTCTGACAAAATGGTAATCTTTTTCCCTCATTTGAGCGCCCCAAAAATTGATCAGAAGCTCTAAAAACCCTGAGGTTGGTAAAAAAATTTATTGGCTTTAAAAGGCTTTCTACGGATTTCAAATGTTATGCAACAGTGATATGTAGCAAATAAGTATTCCTTGAATACGACACTTCACGAATTTTTCAAACAAAATGGTAATCCTCCAAATGGCCTCAATTGGGACCAAGAAGCACCATAATTAATGCCATAATAAATACCATAATTATTTTTAGGGGGTATAAACCTAAAGTTTTACTTCATTTTTGTTGTGATCCCCTCGTTTCCACGAATAGCTATGACATTCTATTTGGAGCTCCTCTCCTTGGCATGAATTTCCAACAAAATCCATCCCGACATCGCATGCTCAGCACTTGTTCAGTTCCCAATGCAGGAAGACGTAGTTTACCACCGCTGCTTCCCCACGTTAATGAGTTTAGTCGCCTGTGACGTTCTCAGAAACGCAGCGGAAACGGAGTGGGCGCGAACGCTGGTAAACAAGGCAACTTCTTGCAAATGTTGATGTTCTAAAGGAGGCAAACACCGGATCTGCGGCCCCCGGAGAAGACATCAACGATTACGGCAAGAATGTATAGTTCTTCGCTATCGCGGCCATATCAAAGAGCGTCTGTGGTCCATATTAATCTTCAATCGAGCAATTAGCCCATTTGATGGTTTCGGATAAAGACGCGTCTAGCGACTGTTTGGCTTTTAAAAATTTTAGCAACGATGAAAAGAAGGCATTGAATATTTCATGAATGACAGAAGAATTTGAGCCAAATGTTTTCGGTCGAAGAAGAAAACAAAATAGACCCTTTGCATGTGCAGAGGGACGAGCAGTAGGAAAACGTTTTCGGATGCTCTCTGAAATTTACAATAGTGAGCAGTCCTTGTGCCTCTTTCGGAAATTTCCTATATAAATATAATTGTGCAAGAAGCACCTGATTGTCCCGGCAAGTCAAGGGGATTCTCTAGTGCATTGCACACTCCGTAAAGTGCTTGATTAGCAGTGCTAAATTGCAAAGTCTTCAATGCGGAAGTCTCTCACCAGAGAGGCTCTTCAACTTGCAGTGTAGCTTCTCGGTTTTCACGTGCACATTTAACGAATTTTAAATATTGCTGACAAGAGCCGTGTACAGTAGCCAAGAATGGACAATTGCAATCATTCATTTCCTGCAAAAATTGCTCAAAATACTAGCAAAATACATAATACACATGTAGTGAACCAAAGAAGGTACCTTGGATCCCGTTGCGGTCATTCTCCTTCATTTATATAAATTTATATAATTTTTTTCATATAACAACATATTACGGCTTTTTCAATGACTCGTAAAGACTCCAAATTAATCCAACACTAATCCAACACCAAGCAAAATTTGACTCTCTTCATTTAAAATTCCTCCTTCTAAAATTTCCTCCATTTTTTTCAAAGTTTCGATAAACCAGTGAAAAAGGAATAAATTAGTGGAATAAATTTTTTCTATAGTATTGAAACTTAAGACTTTATTAAGCCATATACAGCTGGGAACAATCATATTCAAAAATTGTGTCTGCTGTATAATCAAGATATGTATTGCAAATGACCTCTCTCAAAATAGTGTCTTGCAGCTAAAAATCCATTTTTGTATTGAGCCTTCGAATACGACTGATTTGTGATGCTAGGCGTAGCTGCGCACATATAATAGTTTGATTGTTGCATTTGAAAGCTTGGAAAGCTGAGTGAATCGAAAAAGGTACTTGTGGTCTCGCTACGGTCAACCTTCTTTCACGTAAAAACATATCAAGGCTTCTTCAATGACTTGTTAGGACTCCAAATAAGTGATTTAAATTACCGCCTGAGCATAATTTTTGAATATTGGTACATATTTGTACTCTGCATGGTTCAGGCAGGATAAACCAATGCAATATTTTTCCATAGTATTGAAACTTAAGACTTTATTAAGATGTCGTAATGGAGACACGCGTTCTGAACCGCGGAAATGCGTAACAAGAGGCTTGGCAATCGGTTTGTACACGTTTTGTACAGTGGACTCGTAAACGTTTTGATGGCATCTAAAATCACGCGAAGTGGCACTTCCTCGCCCTGGTGATGTTCGCCACGGCGCTGTCGCAGTTCGCCTCGGCTTTGTCGAAGTAGTCCGAGTTGTTGAGGATGTAATGCCGTCTGAAAAGCACCACATCAACATTGCCCTTCTTAGCCAATGAGCCCTACCTTTGCTGTGAGTCCACGACGGACGCATGCTTGTTTCCAAGTAGAATGAACCACTGATCTTCCGAGAAGTACTTCTCGATGTCGCCGTCTCCGTGGCATCGCCAGTTGCATGCCCTGATCCAGAGAGTGATGTTCTTAGGAGGGGTCGTAAGCATGTCCGATAGTGGGACGACTATGTAGTTGCTTGTCGTCACAAGGCTTGTGTTGTACCAGTAACGCTTGCCGGTTACTTGCAAGTTACAAGCTGAAATCACGCTGTGAATCACGTTATATTCATTTTTGCGGCTTTAGAAATCTGTGCAACTCAATTGTAAAAATAGCCAACTACAACTAGCCAAGTACATCTCAATTCACAGATCGCAAAAATGCATTCAATTTAATCTCTCTGAACATACCCATCGCATCATCATTGGCCAAGATCTTCTGGGTGTCCATCCCCTTGCACTGATTGCACTTAACGCCGCAGTTGGCTTCAGCACAGGAGCATTCACCTCCTTCGAAACATATCTTGTCAATGGCGCCGTCAATTTCAAAAGGAGCTGTTTGCCGTCTTCTCCGCTTGCTCTCGTTCACATCGGGATGACTCACGTACAGCTGACCCACCACTCCTGGACAAGGATTGCATTGTTTGGATCACTAGCTTTGTTCCTACCTTTGTCCGCGCTTAAGGCCGAAATGAGCACAGGAGCAAGGCCATTAGGCTCTCTGACGAAATTGTTCATGCCGATCTCGTAGCATGTAGGTTTGTCGGGACTTAGCTAAATGTAATACATTTTCACTATTTCCTTGATTTACAGTGGAATTACAGTGGATTTACAGTGAAATGCATTGGCCACAAGAGCGACTTCAACGACTGACTTGCGGTGCAAGGGAGGGCAGATAAACAGAGAAAGGTAATTTTATAAGTGTATATGAGGTTGCATTTTGTAATGCGGGGCGAGACCAACCGTATAATTTTTGGAACTGCTTACCATGGCCCACTGTTCCAGACACAAAAATCTTCTTGAGTAATCAGCAATCAATGACAGTTACTGGCTAAGGGAGCTGAAGCAATCCTGCTCAATAGTAGCGGGACTAATACTATTCATTTATAATTTTTGGATGGTTTTATTCAGACCCAAATGCTCCCAACTTACATTCGTGAGAATGGCATGTGCTCCATAGTCGCTGAACTCAACTTCGCCGATTATTCTGGCTCCGGATTTCTGAAGTTTGGTAAACTAACAATCAGTATAAGTATGTTCTGCCTACCGACTTGAGCTGAAATTGGGCCGGTGACGATTTGAAGCCGGTGTAGAGAGCGTGGTCAATCTGTAGTGTCTTCAGGAACCTCGATTTCACTCTAAATTGATCTTATGATTTCTTCCTTGGTAGATGATCCGCTTACTGTATACATACTTCCTGTATCAGGTTGGAGTCGCCAATTGTCTGCTGATTACATGTTATCTTCACAGGGAAGAAGTCGTCGGGAGTGTTTCGCTTGGATCGCTGTCTTTTTGAAGTAACCAGCTGCACACCGAGCTTTACTTTTCCATCGCCACTGGACACGATGTTGAGAGCACTGACGTTGGCAGGCAGCTGGAAGAAGATTATGTCAAATATGGAGTATTTTAAGTTTAGAAGTCAATTTTTGGTGGCGAATACAAGAAAATAATAATAATGATGATGCGTACACCTTTTGCATATCGGAAGCACACCTCAATAATCTGAAACTTATTGGTGAGGTGAGGAAAAAAAACATATTTCACGTTTCTCGCAGTACCCTCTAACTGGAAACCTACAGGTACGAGTAGAGCGTTGTCGTCCAGAGTGACTTCATCATCCACCAATTTGTCATGGTGCATGTAGCGAATGTTCAACTTTGTGTCGCCGGAGAACGCTGAGCTGTTGTGGTTCTTGCGGTACACGTAGAGCGCGCGAGATGCGAAGAAGGTGTCCAGAACTCCGAAGTAGGCTTCGTCGTCCCTCTTCTGCTCGAATATCCAATCGGCGAGATGGTCAAGGTTGGTGTTTCCACCACTTTTGTTGATTATGCCTTTCTCTGCATAGGCGAGAAGTCCCAGGGAGTTGAGTAGAACTGCGTTGCGCTAAAGATGAGATTTTGTAAATGAATAAATGAGAAAACTTTAAAAAATATTTTTGCTGACCGGAATGGTGGTAAGAAAATGGTAAAAAATGAAATGGTAAAAAATTCCCAAAAATAACCTCTTAAAAATTGTTGGTAAACAATTGGTGAAGAATTTGCAGATTCATACCTTCTCATCTTGGAACTTTATGAACTGCCTGACATCATTGGGCAGATTCTCTTCGCACGTTCCTCCTTGGCAAGTTTCATTAAAGTCCCAGAAGGGAATTTGGTTTCCTACAAATATTCATTAATGAGTATGAACGTAAGCCTCAAAAGTACTTCGGATACTTCTGTTCAGCATGAGCCGAGCCTGGTCGTGGATGACGAGCAAACTCATGGAGCCAAGGCTAGCAATGACGCGTGGATCCAACCTTCCAAGGTTGTCGATGAAAAACAACCTCTTTGTGAGCTCTTTTTGGTTCACTATGAGTTCTTTATTGCTCCTCGGGTTGTCATGCGCCTCGTCGAAGACGCCTTTACAGTCCACGCCAACTTGGTACAGGAGCGCCTGCAGTAGGGCGATTCGATCAGTGGCCCTGGGAAGGTCCTGCAGGATGTCATCGACTTCTCTGTCCTCGTCAATAATGCCTCGAACTGAGCGGAAAAGCAGTTGGACCGGTCCTCGGGTCATGCTGCAGTCCGCTCCCCACTGACAGAGAAGCATTGATGAGACGGCTGTCAGGGGGATCGAGATGTCATTATTCCATCGGGGGGTCCCGTATTCACCGTATCCACAGTGGGAACCATCGCCCGTGCAGTTTGTAAACGTACTCATGGCGGATACAACTGGAGAAGATAGTCTTATCGTACTCGGAAAGACAAGTAGAACTTACGCTGAACAATTTCACCCTTGAGATCCATCGATTCCTCTATCTCCGTCAACGACTTTTTCGGGTTCAATTCGATAGCTTTGAGTTTGTAGAGCTTCACACTGAATTCCCTGAGAATATCGGACAGGAACAACTTCTTTGTTGGCATCACTCCGAGTTTCCGTTTTTCATCACGGAAAGCTTTGGGCACGTTGAATGGAGCCGTTGGTAGGAATTCTAAAGTAATTATTTTAAAAGGTCGAGATAAAAGTATAGCGTACTTGAGATTTCAAGCGCTAGAGCTTGAGCCTCGGATTCCATGAGGTTGATGTGGATGTTCGTGGTCACTTGTTTCCCGTTCCTGATCTGGTCGTAGTCGATTCGTTCAGTGGAGCGCGTTTTGGTTTCTTCTTTTAACGGCTTATCCGGGCTGATGATTATTCCTTTGTAGGACAGTTCGGTGTCGGCTCTTTTCTGCATTATTAAAGCTTATTTATAGCACATTTCGTAGGAGACACAAATTTTTGGATAGCAAATTTTCTGTCAAGGGTATTTAATATACATATTTGGTCGCAGACAAACATCATAACTAGGCCATTTTATTATCTGAATATATTTTTAGTTAAGTATACGGTACCTTATTCTGTTTGAACCTTTTAAGTGAAATTACTTAGCGACCAAACCTTCTTTGAGGCGAAAATTAACTTTTGCAAAAATTATTTTATAAGTTAAATCAATAAAAGTTGACATGCCGATATTTTTGATAATTGTAAATCAAATCGGAATGTTCGATATGTTCGAAAAGAAAAATGTTCGATGGGTGAAAAGCGTAAATTTTAAGTGTCAAAATATCCAAAGTGAATCTCCAAGAATAAGAATCTGCAAGGAGCTCCAAGAAGCACCACGCTCCACATTGGTAACCTTTAAAATCAGGCTTGTTATAAACATGGAAACGTGTTATTTTTGCCATTGATGATTTTGATGAATATTTCAGCTCTTTTAATTTGACAAAAGTATCATGAACATACCTCAACATTGACGGTTACCTTGACCATATCCTCGATCTTTCCTTCTTTACAATGATGAAAGGTGATGTTGTACTGTCGTCGCAAAGTGAAGACGAGGTCCACCTTTCCCGGTCTTGTGAAGAAAATGGGTGTTTTCCTGACTCCCGAACTTGTGCTCTTCGTTAAGCGCACTTGATTGTAGATCTCCTGGCCGAGTTCTCCGCGAGGGCCTTGGTCGATGCACGCTTGGAAGGCGAGGCCACTGATGCACACCGACAGGTCCAGCTAAAAACACAAAAGACCTTCAATTTTCAAAACCAGTATCAAACTGACGTATTCAGAGAGCGGAACCTCCGTTGTGACGATGATCTCGGCCGTGATCGTCTCGTTCATGTAGATGTGCTTAGGTAGCTCAACGGTCATGTAGAAATCCTTTTTGCTGATTACGGTAGAGGGAGCGGGTCTGCATACGCTGTGATGTCCTGGTCCCCAGAAGGAGGAGGCAAGTGACCAGTTGGCTATGGAGTCGGGAGACGTTAGGATTGTTTGGCCTTTTCCGGAAGAGCTGAATTTTATTTAATGGAACAACGCTTTTATTTGTCTTCAATTTGACAGGATCAGTAAAACGTGCTATCAGTAATACCGAGCATAAATTGTCGAACATAAATTTTTGCGCATGAATGCTAATGGACTTACTCAAGACGGATGTCGTTGAAGAGCCACACCTCCGGAAAATGTTGCCTCACTTTGACCAGATCAGTGACGACTCCTTTCGGGACCGGGTCGTCGTCTTGAGTTTCTTGATTTCGAATGATCGGCGGTGTTGGACCGTTGCGGATGTCAAAGGACATGGCACTCGACGACGTGACTGCAATGTGCGTGTCGGGTGAGTGCTTCGCGGGATTGTTTCGCGGGAGGAAAACCGACGCCACATGCAACTGGGCGTCTTCATGGGCTTTTGAAGAACGTCCACGACCAATAACCCGTATGAAGGAAACCTCTGCAAGTCGACGGAGGTGTATGCTGACTAAGGTGCGTGTTGGGTGAGCACACTGCTTACCTTTAGTTTTCGTTGTAGGGCGCTGAAGAAGTGTTTCAACGTGTCCTTCATACGAACGGGATGCACCAGAAAGGCAGGTTTTTGTCAGAAGCTGCTGGCAATAGTTGGAGATTCCAGAGGAAGAACGTCCTGTGGAGGGACAAGGTGCCGAACTGCGTCGTTTATAGTAGAAACCGGCTTCTCGACAGGTTTTCCCTTAATATGAATGTATATTATGCGTAATGTAATAATGGTACTGAATGCAACACTAGCAAAAACTTTAGGATAACCAATTTTTATACAGCCTCTTTAAGTGTTAACATTCGCTAAGGTATTTTTGAGCCTTCAGATAATTGTTTTATTGGTATTTGAGCGTACAAAAATATAATGCATAAAATCTGGCTCATTATCCTTACCCAAGTTGAATCGGAAGTCTGCGTCATCAATAAAATTGGAAAGGCGCAGGCGACTCGGTATTTCGGTGCCAAAAGAGTCCATCTCCCAATATGTTGACGGCCCGTACATGAGTACTCTCTGAAAAAAAGAGGCTTTCGTTAGGCTAAGAGCAAATCCCACCTCGAGAAGTCCGAACATGCGCGAATCAACGATGTGCAGAAGAGCGAGTCCATTTTTCGGTCCGGTAACATCGATTTTCAGTTTGTCGCTGGGATTGATTTCACTAGCATTGGGGTTAGCCGTATACTGAATGCGTTTAAGTCTTTTTGAAGGCAGCGACACACTTACAGGACAGACGTTCTCCACGAAGAACAGCCACATGTCAGTCGATGGTTTGTCCTTGTTGAAGGTATAAACATAAAGGACGCACTGTGGAATCATCTTTTCGGTAACTGTGAACCGTATCGTTTGCTGTTCCACCTGACCGTGTGCTGCGACATCGCGCATATTGCAAATTACCTTAAAGATTAATTTTTTTTCAGTTGTTGGTGAAAACATAATGCCGAAACGAATAAAATAAATAAAAGAGAAAAGAAGTCATAAAAATGTTACTCCCCGGCCGTGAATCGAACCCGGGTCTCGCACGTGACAGGCGCGGATACTCACCACTATACTACCGAGGACATGCTTTGTTGGTATGCTTTGTTCAACATTCAACCTTATTTATTCTGCAAACAAATGTCGGGTACTGTACATGTTGCAGTTCTACGAATTCATGTATTAAAATTTTTGATACTTGCGTAAGGATACACCAAACAAGCCATCAAGAGTATTTTGAAGCGCTTAAACCTGCTAAAATTTAAGGGTGAGACACTCTAGAATTTAAGGGTTTAAGGGGGTCAAGGATAGGAATCATCCGATTTTTCTCTGGACTAGGATGGTAAAAACAACGAACATCGGACAACGAATCTTGACAACAAAAAACGAAGACATTGCCACGTTTCTCAGCCAGCTGCCTTAACAGAGCTGTGTAAATCATATTGATTTAACTTTTTAAAAATTTTTGCGGGGTGTGGGTTGCGTTTTGTTGCGGTTTCTCCACCTCATTTTTTCCGCCACATTGAGTAGCATTCTTTGCAGGTCACATTGACTTAACTTTTTAAAAATTTTATGCGTTGCGGTTCCTCCACCTCTCGCACCTACCATATACTCCGCTGCAACTTCCGACACGGTTGCCCTAAATTCCTCGCCAACTTTATAGCCCTTCTTCGTGGGATTTTCAGGATTGATCAGGTTAAAGTTGGTAGTCGAAGATGTAGACATATTTGCGATGGTAAGGGTAACATTCCGCGATAGCATTACATCGGATATGGCCCGTTGAGCCTAGAACGGCTATTATCACAAAGAATAACCAACTGATTCGTACAAAAATAATGATGGCAGAGCATTCGTAAAACGAACTCCAGTCTCCATTGATGGGGAGGATCTCTCCGATTTTCGCCTTATAGGAGGTCACTTTGTTGGAACGGTCTGCCAAGCAGGTCACATTCATGTGGACCACATCGGGAAGGTCCTCGAAGGAGGATCCTGTTGGTTTCACATACACGTAGAAGTCGAGAGTTCGGGAGGAGAAGGCCGGTCTCAAGGGAACGAGATCGAAGCCAGCTACGCGGATGTCAAGCTCGTAGCGCGTCTCCGCCGTGGCCGATGTGGATTCGTCGCGAACTTTGGCGATAATCGTCGTGGACGTGGTGTGCTTGTCCGGGAAGCACTCGGACACCTTGACTTGGCTGGCGACGATTCCGTTCATCATCTGTAACCCTTTTGTGGACCACATAAGAAGAAGAGGACAAACCGTTAGATGTGTCAAGTAGCGATTTTCAGGAAAGCCGGCAGATCGGCATTCGATCTTCACAGTGCCGTTCAGGCGAGTGCCGTGGGAGTATTGGGCAGACACAGTAAATAGCGGGATTTCCGAATCTTTCGTCACTTTAGCGTCGATGAGGACTTGGATCAGAGGAAGAACTGAACGCAAAATTATACAGAAGCCAAAAAGCGGTGTGGTAAAACATTAATCAGTTTGCAGTGGAAATGTTCATATGGATATATTTTTTCCTTATATTTATGAATCGTACATATACATTTACTGTCATAGAACGCATTTGGTGGAAACGTATTTTTGAGTTCAAAATGGAGGTTCCATATGTTTGGTTTTAATTTCGCAATATTTAAAACTCGTCTGAAACAGCGGAAATTTATACGTATATATTTATTGCTCATTTTTTTATCGTATATACACGGGGCACGGATCTTATTTTTTTAATCGAAATTGGCGTTTGTAAATTGTCCGTTGATTTTTGATAGCAATTCGATTTCAAACTTTATTGGGACTTTGGTCCTTAATTAAGGTTTGTTTTTATGTAACATTTTTTATTCGACCTATTTTAAATTCACTTTTTGTTTTTTTATTTTTGTTTGTATTCCATGCTTTGAATTTCCCACGATACATTTAGATCCAAAACCATCCGCGTATTTTGGGCTATAATGAGCACATCGTACTGTGAAAATGAACAATTATTAGAATAAAACGATTTTCTCTTCACTTTTATTTCTCGACGGAGTTCTCAGCTCACTTACCGTAATCCTGAACTTCAAAAGCAGCGGCGTAAGCCATGGACTTCTCGTTCACTTCTTGTCCCATATTGTCATAAGGAACCGCCACCACCTTCCACTCTCCGTACTGGAGCTCCTCAGGTAGTTCAAACTCCATTCCGATGTACCGGTCATCGGCCCACCCAGTCTTATTGGTGAGCTTAAAGTTGTGCGGATTCCACAAGTTGAACGAGATCGGGCCTCGGTAGATTTCGCCCCCTTCTGTGATGGGAAGGGCACGGACTTTCACTGAAACCGATCCTGACTCTCTTTTCTGTGCGCATTGGACACTAACCGGTTTCTCCCTTCTTGTAGAATACCTTGTCCGTCTGGATTTCGATGGATCGGATATCTGGCGTCCCGTAGACCACCTTTTTGAATTGAGCATGTCCGTTGACCTTGATGGACACATCGTACGCCGATGCGTACTTGTTCTCTTGGCTCAACTCGAATTTGACCACCTGTGGCTGGTCTAAACACACAGGAACGGATTTGTCTGGCGGTTTAGTGATAGGACTAACTTGTCTTGGGGGCTACGATATGCTTCGATAAAACGGGGCGTAAGTCAGTGGTTTGGATGACCAAAGACATGATGGTGTTGGAGGAGTCCGCCGTTGGATTCGGGGTAATAAGTATTTCGTTTTCGGCGCCCCATCGGAAGTTAGCCGGGAGTACAACAAGGGGACTTCTGGAAACGTGAGTTGAGTGGCGTACAAATGGATGTAGACAATAAAACTTGATCCTGATATGGATGCGAGTTTTATATTTTTAACATGCAGTTTCAAAATGGGGATGAAAGTTCTTAAAATTTGATCGTCCAAAATAGCACGCCTCTTATTATCACTGAATAAAAAGATTGTAACGTTTTTTATTTTTAAAAAATAACGTACATTTATGTTGAATTCCGCGACTTTTAATTTCTTTATTTAATTTTTCGCCTCCACAATTCAGCATTTCGTACCTTCAAAAGTAAGTTGTCATTAAGCAGTACGCAAAAATAAGTGATTAAATAGAAATAAAAAAGTAAATAAAGCAATTTTATAATTAGGGCATGCGTTCCAATATTGCAAAAATACTAAAATGCGGGAGTAATTTGTGGACGAAAACAGTCAAGTTAGGAAATAAGAAAGGATATTGTTGTTCAATAAACCCCTTACTTTAGATCAGTATTCATTTTAGATCAATATTAACTTCACGAACGCAAACATTTTTTGCTCAAAGTACCTACTGCGGCTAATGTCCAATGTAAGAAATGACTTATGTCTCCATGAAAATTTTAAGGTAAAAAAAAATTTATAGAACTTACGGTTCAGCTCCAACTCTTTCCGGGAACACGAACAGGGAGACGAGCAAATAAAACAACAGCCTGATCATCATGTCGTGGAGGGATGATCACATCGGAATAACAAAGACTGAGCTGAAACAATCGATTTGCGTTTCGAACGGGTGCGAAAAGACAGCCGCCCAATTATCGTCGTTTAGCCCACAGCGCTGCCCGCCGTCAGCCACGCTCGGAGAAACCGATCGGCTCGGCGCCCTTCGCGCACCGCAAGGACAAAAGAATGAGGAAGAAGTGAAAACGGGACGGCCTGGGAAAGAGATCCGCCAGCCGGGAGCCGATGTTGTGTCTAAGCTGAGATGATGTTGCAAAACAAAACGGAGCGGCGTGGCTGGTGACTGAGAATTGAGTGCATGCTGACAGAGGCGAGGAACTGGTTTTGCACAGACGAGTGTTTACGATGGTTTCGAGTTCAGCGAATGCATTTTTTGTTGGTGATTTGAGGCGTTTAAAAGATAATCCTTCGCAAAAGACCTTGACCGGTGGACGATTTAGAGTTGTTTTGGTGTTTCATTGATGGGGAAAAAAGTTATCCACATGTGATGCTGAACCATGTACATCGTTAGTGCTATTTCTTTACGTCTAAGTGGAACTGCTTCGTCCTAACAAAGGTAACCATGGATGTTATTTAAGTAGATGAACAAAGCATTATTGCAGAAACTATTGTTAATTTTTCGGAATTTTCAGACAAGAATAAAAAATGTAAAAGGTGAAACGTTTTTTTAACACGACGTACAACGCCAACCAAAAATCAATGAAACCAAAATTGAGTTGCGAAGAATACAAATGCAAATACAAATGCAAATGAAAATACAATGAATACAAATGAAAAATGCAAAAAAATCGAATTACACAACTTAAAAAATTTAAAAAAATGCAAAAAAATCATCGAATTTTTTGTTGCAAAAATTTTTAATCTGAAAGATAGTTCAATTCGAACTGCATTGGAACTTATCCGTGACCGATAACATCCCGGACATTTCGGCATTTTTACACCGCACATTACGGTGAAACAGCTGACAGATCGTGCTTTATATCGTGATTCTGGCTACCTTGCTTATCGCTGCTTTCTCTGTTTGTCTGAAATTTAAGTTCAGAGGGATGATAGAAACATGTTTAACTCATTCAAAATTGCGAAGAAAAGATACAAAAATAAGTTTATTAAGGCAATGATGACAACGTTCACTTTTTTATTTAACTGTGCAAATCAAATTTTCCGAAATATAAGCTGGAAAAATAAGACAAATAACACACACCCAATAATCATGTAATTCTGTATCTAAACATGTGCACCAAAATAACTGAACCTAACAAAAAATCAAAAACAAACAGCGGTCGCAAATAGCATCAAACGCATCGCGAGCAGCTGATGGACAGAGATCGATCGGTGATCGCCGCCACCTGAAGCAGCAATAATCCAGTTAGTAACAACCGCCTGAGAGATTAGCGCATCACGCTGCGTAACGATCGAAGGTCACTCAGGCGGCTCGCTTCTTTCGAATTTTCGAGAGGATCTACACGGGGAAGAAAGTTAAATGGCGGAGTGCAAATAGAGCGCGAAGCGACAATAGCGAAAGATGGGATTTCGCAAATCCCACCGGAGAACCCGTTGTGGAAGCGAATGAGACGTTCCGGAAACGAGCAAAAAGGTGAATAGAAGTGAAACAGTGTGGAGGAGGTCTTTTTACCACCGACAGGCTCGAGGTTAGTCACACGTCAAACAGTGGCACGGGGAGACGCGCATGCAGAGAGAGATCCTTTTTTGTTTATTCTCCCGGTAGTATCGGGTTACTGAAACATTGAGGCTTGGAAGAACACCACAATAGACAAAAATAATAAAAAATGCGGCTGTTCCGCTTTTCGTTCTACAAGTGAAATACGCAAAGAATACGCAACATAACCTTTTAAAGAACGGTGAAATTTTGGAGCAAAATTTTTTTACGAATTTTTTAATTTTTGAAACTGGGTTTCTTCAGTAAAGAACACAAATATATAAAATTAAAAATAAATTTACCGATTTACATGTGGGCTATTAGCTATCTCCTCGTTCAATTTCCGCTCACAGGTTTATATGTAATTTATGTATTGACAATAAGCGATAAAAAATTTTCTACAAGACAATGAAAATTGCACAATAATTCAACACCTCGGCATCAAAAATATTTCTATCAGAACAAAGGCAGCAAATTCATACAATTATATGGTAAAATACATATGTGATTTTCAACAAATAAAGAGGAATTAAACCAAAGTAGCTTGTGCCGGAGTCCATGGAACACGTGTTTACCACCACGAGCTGCACATGGATGAGGGCGCGAAGTGGAACGAGTTCGTCGCGGTGGCTGTCCATCGACCGTGCGACGATGAGTCATCGAAAAGATCGAAGTGAGATTAGGACTGCATGGGGAGGGCGACAGCTGTCTGGTCGCGCTTCCGGACGACCTTTGACGAGTTGAGGAAGAAGGTTCGCTGATGTGGACATGTGATAAGCAAGGTCTAATCTGTGAGTCACAGTGCCTATGTTATCGGACCGGGGCATTGTTTAAACGTCGGAATCGAAATTGTAAACAGTTGCCCTCGGCGGTATGTAAACAAGCCGTGCAAAAACTCGTTATTTTGTTGAAGTGCTTGTTGAGTTCGCACAGAGATTGTCGGGACCTACCGTTAGAGATCTTCAATGATCTTTTAGATAAGAGTACACTATCAAGGTCAGAAGGACTTTTCAATCAGAAATATTGATGGGCTCACTTTTCCGTTTAGGATCCGATTTAACAGCCCTGTACTTTAAATGTGGCATTACAGGTTACCCGTCATATGTAGCAAACAATTTTGCAATTTATCATTACACACGCCTTAAGCAATCCTCCTAACCAATTCTTGCTTTATTTTTATGTATGGAGCACTTTCCAAGGCAAACCCAACAGCATTGTAGTTCGAGAGATGAAACTCATTTGCGACATGCCCTTTACATGAGATTCAACTTCCGTCTAATCACGGAATTGTCCAACGTTTGTGCACGTTTATCCTTGATGTGGCCGTGGCGGTCATAGATCAAAACGTCTCTCTAGTTAGACTTTTAAAAGCCTTTAAGGAAGAACACCCAAATGAGAAGATGCACTTTTGGCCTTAGAAATGGGATTGGATAAAGGGAGCTCTCCTTTCAGCAAACAAAACTTCCTGTCTCCGTACTTTTAGAATGAACAATGTCCGGTCAGATCTCTAGTTCGTGTGCTATCAACTCGTGTGCTTATTCAAATGTGTTCCGCTGAGAACTTTGTATTTGCCCGAGTTGTGCAAAGCAGTTTGCGATGCGTTTGAGAAACAAAAATTTTTGTCAAGAGTGACTTCGCAAAATCCGATGTGTATTTTGAGCAGACATATAATTCTCTGGATGTACCTATATCTCGTCTGTACTTTCGATCAATTAGTTATGAATTCCGTCCGCTTTCACTGCTTGTAGCTGCTCCTTAACCCTCACTCGCTCCGGCACCTTCACAACCACTTTTTCATACCACTGCCATGATGCAGGCTACTACAGTTGCGTCGTTGCCATAGCAAATACAAGAATGTTTGCCGTCTTCCGGCGACGGCATCATGACTTAATCATTCCACACAGCTGCAGTGCCCAGAACCCCAACTCCATTAACCTCAAATCGGTGTTGGCGAAAACAAGTCGAGAAGCCTGGAAAGCCTTTTTTATCGACTCCAGGTGTTCGGAGCCTGTTTTGTTTGTTTTCTTTATGGACAGCTTTGAGTATTCGCAGGTGACTTTTCAGAGAACAACAGTAGTACAATCCTTTCTTATTTGTTCATAGCGTCGAATTTATTCTTTCCTATTGGCGTTGATGTCCAGTTGGATTCGGTCTTGTTGATGTCGTCTTGCGACGGTGAAGTAGATCATAGGATTCGATATACATATCTCTATGCACAGCTGGGTTCATTCTCCTCCAGCCTTTGAGATCGCCTTCATAACCATTTGCGCCTTCGCTTTCGCGCTTTTTCTTTCTACTGCAGAATCCTCTAGTCCAAGTTCTAATTCTACATTTGACACTTTAATCAAGCTGTTTGTAGTCTTGTGAGCATACCTTGTGAGGGATTCGGTGGGAGATCTCTTTGTTGAGGTTCCTTTAACTTTGAATTAATTTTTGTTCTCATTCAAGACAGAAGGAATTGTTCTCAACACAGAAGGAATTGCACTTGAGAGGAGACCAGACAAGAGGTCGATCATACCATTGGTTAAGGTTCATCTTTAACATCCATGGGATTCACCTCTGCTGCTCCTCTAACTTTTCAGCTTTTGTTCCGCTCAATTCGAACGTTCTCTGAAACGGTACTTCTTCTAGCTTTTCCTCAATGAAATTTAATCCTGCGTGGGTATCCCTGTGCCTTACCCAATTTAGAGCTGAGCATGAGTAATCAACTTGTACTCTGAGTTGAGAAATTGAATTTTTCGAGGAAGCAGATGACCGAGAAATAGTCTTTGAGGACAGCTTACTCTGCGTGTGATTTACACCCTTTATATTTTTTATATTTTTGGCGTCTTTTTCAATTGTCCAAGTGTAATTAAACCAGTTTTACTTTTAAAGTTGAAGGCTAAAACATAAGTTTACATATTTTTGCTGACCATGTCCATGTTTTAAGTGAATTTTAAGCGAATTTAGCGATGTGAGATGAAGTTTGACACCGTCATACCCGTAATGGTTGGCGCAAATATCGTATGTTCTGTTCGGTAACCAAAAGTACTTGTTTGTCGCTAGCTATGACGTACAGTCCATATTAGTTGTATGTTAGCAAAAACTTCATTTACACTACAATGCCTAAGTGTTCGGTTTATTTTAACATTATAATTTTTGATGGCTGAAGTCGGATCCCAAAATGGTGGTTTGAGGAAATGATGAGTTCATCTTGTTTCTGCTTCCCATGAGTCAGAAGGACGCGTGAAGCCTTCCATGGGAACTCTGCTCTTCTGTGAAGTGTTGCACTTCTTATTCATAAATGTGGGCTGTAGACATAGACGTGTTTCCTGCGGAGGAGTCACAATAGGGTTTCTTGTTGATTCACGTCATATTAGCGAACACCCTTGAAATTATTTTTGAAAGAATTTTTGTCATATTAGCAAACACCCTTGAAATTCTTTTCGAAACAGAAAACCCTTGAAACAATTTTTGCTTGTTTTTATTCGGTGTTGCTCTCGTAGTCTAGGTTCTTTACTGTAAGATAAGACAAAGACAAATGTTTGTGCTCACACAAATATTGCCAGAGAGTCGTTCAAAAATAGCCAACGGTTAACTAATAAGCATTCCTATTCTTTTCATGCCGGTTAAAATAAGAAACTAGATTTATTCTGAATACTACGCTTGACAGTAATGTGAGATTTTATCTACTCAGTAGTTCAGGTTATCTTTTTCTTCCGGATGTATTGGGTTGGTGCATAATTAACTTCCCACTTTTTCAACGTAATTTTATTGCTGAATAAGCATCGCTAGGATTCATTGTAATCACCACTATGATGCACAAGTTCTGCCCATTTCGTGGACAAGCTGCGAATTCCGTGCTCTCAAAATGTACGAAGTTTTGGCCCAAAGAATGATAGGAGCCAGATTTTGACCTCTTTAACTAAATTAAACTGCTGTTCAACGAGTTCGTGGCTCATCGACCAGAAAAGGTAGTAATCTGATGGGACGAGGTCTGGGCTATACGGAGGGTAAGCGAGAACTTCCCAGGCTAAATTGGGGAATTTAGAATGGATTTATTTTGCCACATGTGGTTTTGAGCTGTCATGTTGCAAAATGACTATTTTCATGTTTGATCTCTTTTTTTCGGACAGAAGCAACCGTCTTGTCCAGTTGTTCTAAGTAAACAATAGTATTAAGTGTCCTCTTGCTATCGAGCCCTTCCCAGTACAACACTCCTTGCTAATCCCACCATACGACCACATTAACTTCCTTTGGTGAACTCTTCGGGGTCGGGTCAGGTTTTGATTTTTCTTTAGGGGCAACTCATCGACGATTCCGGCGAAAGTTCGCGGTTAAGACCTACTTTACATCTCCTATTAAAGGTTGTGGAAGAAATAATTTTCTCTCATTTCTGGATAGAAGAGCCGCGGCGATGAAAATTCGCTGTCGTTTCTGTGTGTCGGTGAGGTCGTGGGGAAAACATGCCCCAATTTCGACTTTAAACCCAAAGCAGTCAGGGGACGTGCCACCGTAGTATGGTCAGCCCCTAACTGTTCTAACACTTCCCGCGTCGATTGCCAGCTTTCGTTTGCAAGCAGCCTGAGTAGGGCGGCATCTTCGAACTGAGGTCTATATTTAGGACATTGAGAGATTTGTCCCAGATCGAAATTTATCGAACCATTTCAAGCACATCCTCGCACTCGTTGAACCCTCGCCATAAACCTGGTTGATGTCACTAGACGCTTGGCGTGCAGTTAAATTTTTTAGGAATTTATTTAGCATGACATGTCGGAGATGTCCATGTGGCACATTTGCGAGTTGTCAAACAAAATCGTTAAAAAATAGGAAGAGACAAAGGAATAGAATCCGACGACACATCTTTTGGGTAGAGAGAAGAGTGCTGTTTACAGCGCCCTCGACGTCTGGTTTCTATTAGCAAGTATCACAAAGAGCGGATATCTTTAATTTATAGGAAGTTAATTATGCACCAACCCAATACTTCAAACACAAAAACGTGTAACTTGTAGCCAACGGCATTTGTTCCATTTCAGTCTAATGAAATTCATCAAGTGCAAACATTTTCGCCTTATTAAATTGCAGTGTCTGGAAGCAGAACCGGACGCTTTTAAGAGCAATGCTTTTGCGTTAAATAGAAGAAATATAAAATTGTCTGTCTTTATAAAATTATCTCAAATTTTTGCAAATCCCTCGTCTGCATATTTTATTGCATTTAAGTGTTATCGTAATTTTAAAGATTATAGGAAACTATAAATTATGTTTCCGCGGTTTTCACGCGTTTGGCACTCTAACGCACGAGTCAGCAGGCCTGAGTAACTTATCGAATAATCATTCTCATTATTATTAAATAAGAAACGCTATAAAATGAACATTGCGTTCATTTTTGACTTCAACACACCAACACACCAACCGTCAAACGATGGACATATTGAATTTCCTATTGATCACACAAAGAATTCTGTGTATTTTGTTTTTTATGAATAGCTGTTTTTTTTATTTTGTTGTTTATGAATACTTGTAGGTGTAAGTAAAGGAATCGCGCTTTGGACAAGTGTTCTAGTTCGTTTGGTGCAAACCTGAGCAATTTTAATTTCTTTTAAATACGCCGTTTAGCCAAATCGTATAATGAAATTTTTGTCGACAATAAGATGAGACTATATATTTACATTCTCTCTCCCGAGCTCATGGAACGGAACTGTTCGATATGGCCCATTAGCCGCGCGCTTCTCGCCCCCAATAAATCATCACAGTCAGCTGTTTCCACTTAGCATCACCTTTCCATCTGTTGAGTAAGTGCGCCATCGCGGAGTTCGTCTGGATGTTTTAAAACACATTAGCCCTCTAGAATGGCTCATTCGAACAACGTCCGCATTGTGCTTCTGACAGCTTTCCAGTGCCCAATTTACTGTTTGCCAGTCCCTCGTGAACGTCATACGCTGCTGTTGGACTCTTCTGCACGGTGTTTACTATTTAGGAGGGCTTCGCCAAGGGCGCGGGAGGATTAGTGGACGAGTTTTGCACGTGGAATAGATGTGCAATTCGGAGATAATCCGATGTGATTGAGGAGAAAAGCGGCAAAGACACGACCTGTTTTTGTCCCCCTTGAGGGAACTTGGGCATTGATTCAATTCTGGTCGATCTTTCTAATTGTCTTATATATTCTGGATTTCGTTTTAAGCTGTGTATTTTTTATCATCGTTTATGTGTTTTCAAGAAGATATAAGTGGGTGTTCTTTGTGCCATATATTCTTTTCCGACCCTCCATGGCCAATGCAGGATATATAATAATACTCACTTCGACATATTCAGCGTTGTTTTGTCGGAAGTTTCGCCATTAGTGGAAATGTCAGGCGGTGTGTGCTGACACTTTGTTACTTTCGTACGGAAAGCTACTTTGGTTATTTTCGTGGTCAAAAGATCTCAGTATTCTGCTTTTAATAAGTTAACCGACATAATCACCGGCAAAGAAATTTGTAGAGTCAAAAATTAGATAAACCTATTTTTCTGTGTTTTCCACCGAAGTACCTGTGTATATTGTCCCTTGGATATGGCGTCCCTTCGATACATCAGTGTCAAAACAAATAAGCACAGTAGGCGACAATCTAATACATACATGACCATTCTATTGAATTTTTGCGAGTTGAAATAACGTACTTTTCTGGTTATTAGTTCAGAAAAATTATCTACTTGTTTTTAATAAAACAAAAGCACAAAAATGGTTTTAATAAACTGAAGTTATATTGATTATTTAGTTTAACTAACATGCTAGAGATGAATAAGAAGCAAATCGCTTAAACGCGCTCATTCTATTTAATGTTCCTCTTTTCTGCGCCAAAAGCATCACTTCCCAATGGGCCACTTGTGTGAAATGTGATGTTAAGCGAGGTTGAGCGCTCCAAAAGGCAGCTACATGGTTAAACGAGATTAGTGAATGACAAAGTGAATTTCCTCCAGTCCGTAACAGTCGTCCATCTTCGTGTTTTGTTCCAGTGCATGTAGTCTGCTTCGCTAGTCCCTTTATCAAGTTGCTCTTATCGGAGTCAAATTGCAAATATTCAACACTCGCTTATCTCTTGAAAACATAGTTTCTGGCTATGTTCATATAAACAACATCGTCTAGCATAAGGCGTATTGGCAGCATAAGATTTCCTGGAAAGTCTTGTTTGTCCTAGAGGTCACATATGCTTCGATGCTTCCCACTTTCACAGAGCGGGCTCCCTTCTGAATATCCAATTTTGGCACCATAGCGACGAGGCAGAAAGCACATTTAGTGTAAGCGCAAAATTTGGGATTTCTTCTATTTTTGCAACCAAAACTTGACTCCTTTTAACGAGTTTTCCTTCATGCTCACCACGCTGTTCGATGGTGACATGCATTAATCTATGCATGAAGTTTCCCCTTTCTTTTTTTTCTCAGCAAAAAAACGTGATCTCACACGGAAAACAACCGCATAGGATATTGTTTGCCTGTCCTTTGGGTGCATGAGGCGAGCTCGATGGTCCTTTTTTCAATTTACGGGCAAAACAAAAGGTGTATTTTTAATTGCTTCGCTAGTACGTCAGTGTTGAGACGATTGTTCTTTTCCGGTTACGAGTTGGCGACCAGTTCGATGGTGTTATTTTGCTAGTAAATATTTTTGCTTTTGAGTTGAAGAACATAAAGAACGCGTTTGGCTTACTTATCATTGTCAGTTATTTATTATATTTATTGTGATGCAACATCTAATCTAACAAGCTTTTCTGCAAACTTCTGCTGATTCTAGACTTTCTTTGCTTCACAATTTTGATATTTTTGAGCATGGTTCTTAGTTCCATAGTTCCTTTCTGGTTTTTTTTCTACCAATGTAGCAACCGCCATAGTATCTTCATGTAGGATCCCTTCATGGATATCTCTCCAAGAATTTGTGTATTCTCCTCGCACTTAAGTGAAGTAAAGTTCAAAGTTTATGATTGGTCAAGAATCTTGCCAAAGAACTTGAGATGTGCCCAAAGAACGCTTGAGGATATTTGAGGAGTCCTTCTCGGGTAACGAACAACATCATAAGTGCACGTGGACCTCAAATCGAATACGCTGTGTTAGGATATAAGATCACTTACGTTATTTTTGGTTCCAATTGAATCTCATCCCTAAATTCATTTTGATGATCCGTGGGAATAAAGGGCAATTAGTTTTGTTGAATTATCACCTCAATGCAACAATGATAAATAAGATTTAAGAATTGCCGAATTTTCAATATTTTATCGCAAGCCAATAATGTTGGACGATTGCGAAAAAATCGCGAAAAACTGCCTCTTTTTAGAGCGCATTTCAAACGACATAGGAAAACATAATTGTTCGTGCTAAGCGTTCCGCTATACTACTGGACAGACACATTTTCTGTTCCTGTCGCCTTGAAAGTGCTTCCCTCTGTAAAGTAAAGGCGAATTCTATCAATAATTCTATCAAACGGTCTCAATCATTTATTATTTGTGGTGTCGAGTTACCAAAGTTCTTTTCTTATATCAAGAAGAATTTTCTAATTTTCAGTCTGATTTTTGCGCATGGAAGTCAAATACATGTTACGTAACCTAGTTTTTTATTCTTAAGGTCATTTAAGGTTGAAATTGCACAATCCAAACTTAATAATGAGGATCACTGAAAAACTAGAAGGTGTAACATGGTGCAAAATCTTAAAGGCGCAGGCGGCACAGCTACGGACAGAATGATCAGCCGGTTGAAAGGACATAGAACTGTTTACGTCTTCAAAAAACACCTACCGTAGGCTTACAACAAATATCGAAGAACGTATAAAAAGTGTATATGTCTACTTTTCAATTATCCTGTCTACTTAGAGTAGACATGTTTTCACCTGTTCTCCCAGACCTACAAACTCACTTTTTCGTTTTGTGGTTTATGAGCGGTCGTGAGAACTCCCGTTGTCGTAAGACTAAATTTAGGCCCGTTCTCTCCCCTCTTCCCACTCTCAACATGATTTATTCACCCCGCCATTTGCCCCTGCCCAGGGGGAACAGTAACGGCAAACCGGACAGACGTGTTTTCCGTGAGAAAACTCAAATTGTTTTCTTTCCGCCTCGCTCCTCTGGACTTTTGATTGTCATCATTGTGTTTGTCACTCGTCCGGAAGCTATCGTAGTCGTCCCGACTCCGCGAGAATGCCTCCTGACAGGTCTTCTCGGAGCAAAGCCATCCACTGGACATTCCACAAAACATTGGTGGATGGCGGCAATAAACCGTGTCCCATGGCTTCCCCCGTCGTATCCCAAGCTGTCCTTGTGCACTCACGCCACTTTTCCGCATTGGGAGTGCACCTGCCCGAGTCAGGCGAAATTCCGTGCCAGCGCCGTTGCAAACTAGGCGGACATTCTTGGTAATATTGTGGCGAAGGAGCCTGAAATGTGGGATGATCAAAATCCAAATTTACTATTTGCGTTCCCACGTCGGACGATGCCGGTTCTGCTAACTCGAAGCTCCTTCAAATTGAGACATATAAATAACCTGAGATGTTCCATATGTTATGTCTAATTTGAGCCTTCAGCTGAGTTTTGGGCTTGCAAGCTTTTTTTTAATTTTTCAGTATTTCTCGGTGTTTTTTTTTTGTTCCATTTGCTTTGCGAGGAACTTCATTTTTCTCTTTTTCCTTTTACCCTAAAAGGTCTTTTGACGGCTCAAGAAAAGACATCACCACATGTGGGTCGACTTGAATTCTCCAATGTTTCACATCTTGTAAATTTTATTTTGTTTCTTCCACTTTTGAGGGTTTGAGCTGTTTTTTATTTCTAAATGTAATGCTTTTGATTCGGTCGGTGAATTTCTTGTCTTTTTTCATGTGTATCTCCAGCAAAAAATTGTACTCCTCATCCAATAATTTTTTTCACTTCTCTTATAACGAGTAAGAACTTTGTATAACTGTTCCAGAATCTTCTGCGCTTCCTGAAAATTGCACCGAAACTTGCTGACATTTACACCTGAAAATACACCTGACTGAAGATCTGACTGAAGCAGCAAAAAGCATTTTTTTACCAAAGTTATTATTAAATTATTTGCGTGGGTATTTTTTCTTTCTTAACTATGTATTAAAACTATGTAATTGAAAACACTGCTTTAGAACACAATATTCATCGTTGTCTTCAACACCCTAAGGATTTGCAAAGAACCTCTGATCTCGAGAGTTTCGCATGGAATTCTCGATCTCGATGTTGGTCTTTTAATTCTTTCTGGCCAAGCCGAGAGGGAGCTAATTCTCTTCTTTTATCTCAATTTTTGAGGTTACGATTTATGGTAGCACCGTAATTGAGGTTGTTGTAGGTGCTAGATCAGTTAGATCCATTCTTACTGGCTGCGGCAACATAAAGAAGCTAAATCTGTCTTTATCTGTCTGTCCAAATCTGTCGAACACTTTAAGGGTTTCAAATAGTTTGCGGAGACGCTTAAGTCTCCGCTGTAATCGGAGACGTTGTTTTCTCCAAAAACGATTCCGCGTCGAGATGTGATGCTGTTCTTGAATGTCCGTTCCCCATTACGTATCCGCAGTTCCAATTACGTGTCCAGACGGAGGCCCCCCGCAAACATTATTTTAATACTCGATGACTTCGGTCACCACTGGATTTCCTGGCTTGTCCTCGCAAAGGGTCGGAACAGTGCGACTCGTTCATCGAGCCCGCCGTCCTACTTGAGTGACGCGCTCCCTATGCGCATTCTATTTTTTCCGCAAGTTCACCTCATTTCGTATGTTTATGGGTTGGGACTTCGCGCCAGACTCCCCGGCGACTCGCTGCTCTTCAACGTGTTCCGAAGTGTTTTGGCAACTACAAGCGTCCGTCTCGTCGGCGGCCGACGTAATCGCGGTCGTGAGTAGACGTAAATTGGACCTTTACTTGCCTGGACAGAGATAATAGCAGTCAGAACATGCCTGAAACTTATTATGTTTGTTGGAAGGATACGGTAGTGGGTTGGCGGTAACCCGAGGCAGAAACATTAATTTTTGTTCATATTTCGCGGTCGCCCTCTTCTTGGGCAAATTGGGCATTGGTGAACACAGACAAGCGTAGCAATTACTGGTTGGATTGATTTCAGTTCATATTTTATTTAAAAATTTTTGGGACTAAGCTCAAGCATA
Organism: Steinernema khuongi; assembly: GCA_016648015.1. Lineage (NCBI taxonomy): Eukaryota > Metazoa > Nematoda > Chromadorea > Rhabditida > Steinernematidae > Steinernema > Steinernema khuongi. Next base: position 85,713 of record JADLIF010001297.1, read on the forward strand.
TTTTTACTGATGATACTGATGCTTAACTTATTCCGATTAATTTTTGTTCAGACTTTGCTGCGATCCTGTGCTTAAGCGAAGATCCAAAGCGACCATTGTTGGACACAGATATAGTCAAATGCCATTTTAACCGCACCTCGAGCATCGCATTTCACTGGTCCCGATGCGAAAATTTGGCTGAGCTTGGTGCCGCCCGGAAAAACTGCAGAATTCTCGGTGCATTTGTGGTTTAGCTTCGTTGTTGATGACACCGCTTTTGAGTTCCGTCATAAATCCTTCATAAATTCTTTGACATGTCCATTTCATGCGTCGTTTCTAGTCTTTTCTATAGATTCTACGCCTTTTCATGGATTCCAGCATGCTTTCTTCATTCCAGTCGCTAATTGTTCGCACAAATTTTGTCGCACAAAACTTGGGAGGTCTAAAATAATTAATTTTTGTCAAGCGTGTCAAACGACTCCATGATTTCTTAAATTGTTTTCGGTCATTTTTGTTCATACTTTGCACTTCACAATTTTTGCTTTGTTTTGCTTTAGCCCTTAAGCCTTCCATATGAACACATTTTTCTTCACTTCGATTTAGTCAACAAAATTATCCCTAAAAAATTGTGTTTCCACTCGCAATCCCAGGCCATTTCGTGGATGTGGATGTTTTATTGATTCTATTCGCAAATCTTCCTATGGGTCAAGATTCATTAATTTTTGTCGATGATCGCATTATTCCACGATTCCATGATCGCTTTTGTCTAGTTTTACGTTTGCAGTACTTCTTAAATTTTTTCGGTGATTTTTGTTTATGCTTTATACTCCACAACTTTGCACTTCACAAGCCATCGTCCATGAACGCATCTTTCTTCATTTCGATGTAGTCAACATAAGATTATTCCTAAAAAAATTTGTTGTCCCACCCTAAAAGAATCTAAATTGGGATGTGTTCCTTTTTTAACTCCATAGGAGTCACTCGATTCATCATTCGAGTATTCGAGTACTGCAATACATCATTCTGAACGCTCTGTCTGCCATTGTTTGGCTTCTTGTCCACCAGACAATCAGGAGTCATGCGGTGCTTCTTTGTGGATGAAAACAGTTTCCTACCACCTCCGCGCTGAAAACTTTCGTAAAAGTTACAGCATATTATTTATCGTGCAATTTTGAATGCCCACGGTTCACATTTTGAGTTTCACCCACTTACTTTTTTTCATATCATCTTCGCTGTGTCACAGTTACTCATCGCCTAGAGCCAAATCACGGGATCAGTACGTCACATACTACACCTAGGAATTTCCTTACGGGATTGTGACGAACGCTTTCAATCCTCTTTCATCGGCCATCAACCATTTGAGTTGCTATTTCCTTACGGGATTACGATCATCCTTTGAAAATCCTCTTTTATTGGTGACCGTTCCTCGTTCGGGTGGCTTAGCTCTCCCATGATGATGCGTAATACTGCTTACGAATAAATTAGGCAGTTGGTGTCACTTCGCGTCGGCGAGAAAAACAGGGAAACGCGGTTTTCCTTAAACCATGTAACAAAATTTTTGTCAAGAAAAATAGAATTTTCTGCCGAGAAGAATATTTATCGTAGTTAATCTTATTGTAAGAAGCAGGTATCGTCATTAAGGGGGCGGCTAACTCTAACTTCGCAAGATAGCAGGAGCTGCTAGCATCGGTGACTCAGCCATGTTCCTGTGTGATTTATTTAGTAGACCGAGCGGAAAAGGCGTCTCTTGACGTTTCGTTGTCCTGTGGTGGATTCGGGCGTGCCGCCCTTTGTCCTGTTTTGAAAGGGACGCGCTCGCTTCATTGTCCCTAAAGTGATCAGGCCGCTTAGAAGACCGTGGTCCTTTAAACGAACGATGCTAAATTTTAAAAATGTGACATTCGGATTTTTTAGCTTTAAGCTTAATAACCTCTGCTCATGCAATCTCGTAATTTTTGAACAACTGCTTTTAAACCGAGATTTCGGTTATTTAAAGCAGAAGCGTTTTGTTTACAAAAGTTTCTTTGTATCTCTGACCTATTTTTGGCATCTAGCTTTTGGTTTATATACTGTGTGTTGGACTTGTTTATCTTTCGGTCGTAGTCATTTTTCCGTTGGACCACATGGCCGGAGCACATAAAGTCACCTTTTTACCAATCGCTGTTATCGGCCGCGCCTTGCAACGTAATGTGTCAAAAGACCATTATCCTATTGGCAGTAACTGGGAACGCATTTCGGGAAACATAGTTTGTAAGGGCAAGTTCACTGGTGCAAGCGGCCGCACTTTAGATCCTAGTGCCGCTGCGCTCTAGCCGACTCATCTTTGTCTATTCATCCAGTTGGGCTGAGGGGATACCGGAAGGGTTCGCGCGCTGTTCCTCCGACTGAAAGATCGAATTTGTTGTTTTCAGTTCTATGTATACACTTGGTGAGGGCAGTTCACAATAAGTGTATTTTCAGTATAGGCTTTTCTTCGTGTACTGTAATTAGGGCAGCTTCAGAAGGTCGCCTGGGAGAGGAAAATAAGACAATACTTGCCAGTACTGAATGCATATTTTTGTGAGTTCAAGTATACATTATCGAACTGTGCAAACAATAGATAAAATTTTGCCTTCCTGTCAAGATATTTCTGTTACCCGTAAGAAGGGCATCTTTTCCTACCGGATGTAACCCCAGGGATATGTCACCTCGGAGATTCGCGTAAATCTGAGAACGGGCCAGGGCCAACCACATATTTTCCCATTATGCTCCAATATGTCCTTAAGATCGATTTTCCTGAATAGGTCTGTCCCCCTGGCAGCGTAAGATACAATGTGCCAAGGAGCCCAAAAGGTGCGTGTAAACAACCTAGCCATCCAGATTAGCAGAAGCCTAACAAGTGAATACCTGTTTTTCCGGAAGCTCATTATCCAAGTCTCCTTCCCCTACCGTACTCTTAGTGTCGTCCACTTGCGTGTCCTACCACGAAAACAACGTCGCCGCCATTTACATTGTTTGTATGTACTCCTTCGCGCTTAAGCCCTGCTTGTTTCCGCTCTTAAGCCGCGTCCATGCAGCGCCTCAAATATCGAAACAAAATGGCTTGTGACGATTGTCGTATGTACCGCGCCATAAACCCCATCCTCCGCTTTTCCGCAATGCGCTGGCGGAGCCTAAATCTTTCCGCTCGACACGGCATTATCCGACACTTGGCGAATCGCATTAATGCGCGATATGATTTTTGGCCGTTTGCTAGTCGAGTTGGCCGCTCGCGGTTTTCGCAGTCATGCATAACTGTGACCAATAAGCTGACTTTTTGGTTTTCTTGTTCATTTATTATAAGCGAGAAATTAATTTCCCTCTTTTCGTTTTGCGCCTTTCTCTGCGGGGAGCCAAATCATGACGTGAGCTTTTCTAATCTTCCGCTCCAATTTGAGGGCTTGCTGATCTCTCTGTACTTTCGAATACTTTCGGCTGCAGAATACAGTCACTCTGCCGTTTTAGCTAGTTAATCAAATTTTTGACGTGTTGGTTGCAAAACTTAATTTATTTCTTAGCCGGGTTTTAATTTTGATGTCGCTATATGACCCAATTTTTCGCTTCTCTGCGAGAGCCAAATTATACAGTACCCATTAATCGTCTAAGCAAACTGTTAACGCCAACGCCTCTTACCATGTTTTCTAATCAGCTCACGCCCTGTTTCAATTTTTTAATTAATTCTTAATTATGTTAATCCGGTAAGAGCTGCTCTGGTTTTGCAATATTTTATATCTCAGCATAGACTTATGTATCTCATTGCAATTTTTGCTTAGATGAAATGTTAAATTACTGGCATTGTCAATTTTATATACTGGGATTTCTCTTCTTTTTCTATTTATACAGCTGAATTTTTGCAGGATATCGTATGAGGACCACATACCATACCGACTGTCCAATTCCCACGAAATATGCTATGTAATTTTTTGAAGGTTTTCTGCTCCGCTGCAGGGAGCCCAATCATGTAGAGTTTGTTCCCCAATCGCCCACTTTAACTCCTGAACGTTTATCACCAATTTTTGACCTTTACTGCATTGCGCAAATATTCTCGATCTGCTTTAATCAATTTGCGACAGTTTTTCTCAGTTTATTAACTAATTTTGCACGGTTGGTAGCCCAATATTCCGTTAATTTTTATGCTTAGGCTTTCATATCGATACAAGGGCATTCATGTTTCTTTATGTCCCACAGCAACATCTAATCTAAATAAAGATATGCTTCTGTTTTGTACACGGTTCGTGCATTTTCTTTTTTTTAATTTCTAGTGTAAAGTCAATTTACAATTTACTTCGATTCTGTGCTAGAGAACTATCCCAAGTGATCTCCTCGGATCGAAGCGAGAGGTGGTGGGTTATATGTAATTCGGGGCGCTGATCACAACGCACGTAACCGCAAGTGCCAGTTCGTCAAAATTTTTTTTTTTAAATTCGTATTTTTGAAATATTTCTTTTTTTGGGCGGCAAATTATGGAGATTCAAAACAGAGATCAACACTCTATCGTTTGATGCCATTACCAGCACTCCACCCTTAAATCACTTCAAAATTCGAACTATTTGTTTTAAAAATTCCTCGTGATCAGCGCCCCGAATAACCCACCACCTCTCGCTTCGATCCGAGGAGATCACTTGGGATAGTTCCCTAGTTAGCTTATTCGAGGTTTACCGAAGTGTGGTGGGTCCTTCGTAAAGACTTCTGTGAAGATTCATAAAGATTCTTATATATACCACGTTCACTTTTACTCTCTTTTTCTACCATCTCTTCGTACTCTCAATTGGCCCTGGAACGTGGTAATCATCTACGTATAGAACTTTTTGGTGGTTGTCTACGCTTTTGCTTCGTTGATTTGCTCCCTTATGATATTTTTTTGTTCCGCTGAGAAGAACCCTCCTCCGAATGCAATTTCATGCTATCGGCCAGTGATGCATAACAATGCTCATTGTTCCATTTTTTTACAGCGAAAAATTAACTTCCTGTGTTGTGTACTCGAGTTTATTTTGAGCTTCCGGATTGCAACTGAAGTTAAAGTTTTCTCTATCTTACCCCTTATTTCGTCAAAGTTGGATTTTTCTCTTTCGTCGTGGTGGGACCATAAGCATTTTTGTTTTCATGCACAACATTTCCATTTTATTATGAATTTGCAGTTTCTCCGGTTTCTCTTTGTTGGATCTACTTTTTTTACTACTAGTATTCATATGAATCACACAATCGCCTTCCCGGCTGCCATGACGAACACTGGAATTATAATTTTTGGGTATGCTGATTTTCTTCGACGCGGATTATGTTTCTGGATTAATTTCTCTGTTTATTTAAATATCACTCCAATTTTTTTCATCCTTGTACATCTTTCGAATGGAAGTATGCTTGGATTTACATAAAGTCTTCCACATCTCCAGTGATTCCAAATCAAAGAGTGTAACGAAAGGACTTTTGGATTCCATTGGCCTTAGCCAAGCCAAATAAGGTTGATCCGAGAGAATTAACACATTTAATACTTCATGATATCCCCACTCCCTCTGCATTTCCTGTAAATAGTGTTATCGCTAGGGCGACCGAGTTCAACGGATTAATTCTGCGTATTCCTAAACATGCCGTTAGCGTGCACTTTCTATGCCGCGACATCTGCATGGCGCGAAATTAAAAACGTCTTGTGCGTAGACCTTTCGGTGCTGGATGATCTCTAATGCGTGCAAAACGGATGCGTCAGGCTAGACGAGAACGTAGAAAATGTGCAGAAATGTCTTTATCGGGATGTCCTTCCTCCAGCGATGGCAAGGGCATGGTTAGCGGAAGTAGTCTTAGCAATGCCTTAGTGATGTTTGAATCTGGTCATCCTAAACTAATTCCGGCACTTTTCTCGTCTTTGCATAGCAGAATTATGTTTGTGATCTTTCGGATGTTTGTTCTAAGCGGTTGTAATTATTTTTAACTCTGGCAATAGCAAGGTCGTAGGCTGTTTTGAGGTGCACCTGGGAACAGTTGTATAGAACTTTCTCCCATCTTAATAACACTTGAAATAAAAGAAGACAAAACTTACAAAATCCGTAAGTTCTGTGTTTCGTTCTCTCTTGCTGGAGTTTTTTATTTGTTAATATTTTTGATTTTGTGTTTTTAGTCCTCACTTATGAATGTAAATCGTTCAGTGGGATATCACAGAAGCTGAATCCTAAGAATCTTATTTTATTGTTTTGGAGTTTTTTAATTTTTTTTTTCAGTATTTTTGAACGTGCCGTCAATTGTTCCAGTCATAAATAAAATTAATCATCGAATATCCGTAAACCCAGCTTTCCTAGAGCTTTAATCAAGTTTGCTTTTTGGAATCTTATAATTTTTGAAATTCACAATTAGAACAATATTTATCTTTCAATCTGAAAGCCTGCGAACTGAATCTTTAGAATTGAGCTGAATCACCAAATCCCCATTTTTTGACTCGTCATGACTACCGTCACCTCCCACGTTTCCTAAAGCCTTAATCTCCGTTTTCTTGCCATGGCTTCCATTGTTCTGCATGCCAGTTCACACTTCGGAAACCTTGTCACTCTTCTCATAAGTCGCCTTACACAACGGGATCGCCCCTTACCAAGACTTCAGCCTTCTTGATGTTTCCCCAATTTGACCAAAAACTATTAAGTCGCCCATCTAACCCAATATCTTTGATTGGATGCATTTTGCTTGTTTTCGTTCCAACGACTTCCATTTGTTTGTTCATTTGCGACTTCCATTTCCGTGTGCCTTCAGTTCCTTCCGTGAAGCCGTGCTACGCCAAAACATGGGCAGGAAGTTTGCAATTTCTCGGTTGGTTCCTCTCGGAGGCGACGGTCCGCAAGGACCCTCCCCGCGAACACGGAGTTCGCGATCATGTGTGCATAATTTACACGCCGTCCCCCGCACCAGTTGTCGTGCGATCGGACAAGTTTCCAGTTGTTGCTCACACTTTTGTTTGCATTTCTGAGGGTGCATCTGTGCGATAGGGGTCCATTTATCATCTTGCAAGGTGGTGTAACTTCTGGATATCAGTTTCAGTGAGTTGTATAGAAGACGTACAACTTCTCAGCGCGCAATTTCAACTTTCAAGCTCCTTGATTTTTGCATGTTTGTCCAATTTACTGAATCTCACCTTCTACGCAAAGCGCGTCTACACAATTACACTTATTCTGCATGCAAAACATCCTTTCCTTTCTCTACCTTCACCGAAAATGACGTGATACTAACCAAGTGTGGACTTTAAAATGGTAGATTCACGGAACTGTTTTCGCACCGTGACAGCTGGAAATCACGGGCGACAATAAGAGCAGGCTTTAGACGGAATATGCAATCGTTTATAGTAGGGCAGGTGGTGTGATTGTTTTATTGTCATGATATCCTAATGTCATGATATCCGAGACGCGTGCCGGTCCCACGGATTTGATTTCTACAAACGTCTATTTTTGACGAGTCCTAGCTTCATTGGATCCTTTTGCGCGCTGTTTGAATCCAATTCAAATTGGATTTACCTATTAGATGACGCCAGGGTGGCTTGGTAATTGAATTTTACAAAATGATTGGTTCCTTGCGTCATCTAAACACTTTCTATTGCCACACAAGGAACGTGTACCTCCCACAACATGCTACTTTAGTTGTAACGTAATCACAGATATTACGTAACGTAATACAGGAACGTAATACAGGATCGATTTAGCACCTGGATCAGTCAGTATGTTGCAAAAGTGTGTTCATACACCAAAATAAGCAACAATCAATTTTGGCAAATACACCGGCAATTATCAATATAGAAATGGTGCTTTTTTAGCCAAATGAACACTACGTTTTCCGCCTGAAAGCATCATTGATTTTTTCTTTGAATGACGTAAAAATTTTGACATTTGTTTCCAACCTCCCTGAGCCCTTTGAACTTGCGCCTATCATAGCAACCGGCGCATCTGCTTTTCCAACATTATCGGAGACCTTCTGCGTGGTGATTTCACTCGCATGTGTGACATGTTTTCCAGGAAGTCACTTTTATGTCGAATGCTTTGGCAGAAAATAACGTCACGGTCGACAAACAAGATTCAAAGTGCGAATCATGGCCACTAACCAAAATTCGAAACCTACTCTTGCGTAAACTCGGCCGGCGGTTTGAGCGGTCGAGATAAGAAAGTTCAAGTTGGATGGGCCTTTGGCTGTTCAATTAAAACTGAAACCTTCTCGGAATAAATCCACTTCCGAGAGGTCCTTTGCTTGAAAAACAGTTATAGCGCCTTGTTGCGCTTCGTTTAAGGTGCCATGTGCGCTTATTTTTGCCCCATTCATCCCGATTCCTAGTTTTTTATAAGTTCTTCTCAATAATGTCAAAATTCTCATTATAGGAAGTACAAGAAACACTCATGTCAAAATTTGCCCAATTGAGAGGGGACAGTGCGGCCGAACGGGAAGTTCTTCTGCCCTCCTAGACGGCTTCATCCTATCGATGTCCAAATCGGATTGACCGACATGAAGCGTTAAGCCTTACCGGGTGCGTGACGTTAATCATCTTGAGTTGCATCGAACATACGCATGTACTACATCTCCCGTTCAATGGACTGGGTTTGCATGAATCGGGGCTGATGAAGGTAAATTATATACATGCTCCAAGAATGATGTAAGACGTCTAAACGTCGGCTTCGAAACTCCCATTTCAGAGCGTCCCTCACCGTGCCAGAGTGTTCTATCGCGGGTTCTATTCTGGTTCTTTCTTGTTCTTTCTTGAAGTAGTACGTAACTCTCCTTTGTGTGCGTGTAGGCGTTCGGGATGTTAATTTTTGGTTTACAAATGTGCTCCTTCTGGTAATGCGATTTTAGATTTAAGATTTACTCTTGAGGTTTGATCTTATCACGGCAACATTTCGCTCGCTAGTCTTAGCTCTGTGATAATCCCTTTATCCACGAGCTTCTAAAATAATCGTCTTTCTACCCTCGTCCCATCTTCGTTGATTAATCCATCGCTTATCCTTGCGGTGGCCCCGACGAGGGCGAGAAGCTAATGAGCTTCATCACCAGACACGTTTCATTGTTGCTTCCGTCACAAATGCCGCTGAACATCCGTCCACACTCATGCGGGGTCGCGATAAACTCCGTTTGTGACCAACTACTGTGCCCACGAAAACAAGCGTGGTTTCTGGTGTTTATTTGACTTCTGCACTCGGTGACTGTGATTCAGTGTGCTGCAGGAAACGGTGATGGATCCGAGGATGGCGTTTGTTGTTGTCAAGCATACTAAATCATAAGTAGTGGATATCATCTGCTTAAGGTTTGAGAAAGTGGTCCATTATTTGATGACTTGACGGTGGGTAGTAGATTTGGCAGATTTTTGTCACTCCTTTTCATCTTTTGTCATTACCAACATTCACAAAAATTTGGGCACCATAGGTTCGGTTCACTTTTTATTTCATAGAAAAAAAAAACGAAAAACATAAGTGTAGAGATTTTTGTTTACTTCATGAATGACCTGTACGACCTTATCTGGTACAGTATGTACTAAAATTAAATCGTCGTTATTGCACCCTTTCACACATTTCCGGAAACGGTTTGATTTGAATGGGAATGTCATTACTTTCCTCAACTCTCACACTTCCACTCACACCAGTTAATTGAGTTTTTGCCTTCCAAAAAAACTTGATACTCATTTAGGCAATGGTGACAAAAAGTGCCCACGGTGCCTGTCAGCGCCACACTCGTCATTTAATGTGCTGTCCCGTGAAGATTAAATTACTGACTGTGCCTTTATTCGTTCATTACCTGTGAAAGGTCAGCAGACTAAAATGGTTCCTCCATGTGGACCTTATTCGTTTATAGAGCAGTAGTCAAGATTCGTACGAAACAAGATAGCGCAGAAATTTTTGTTGGTAGATGGATCATGCGACTGGAAAGTAGCAATCGGCATTGTTACCAGTACATCGCGTAGTCACCGTTTCCTACACTGCCCGTCCGCTTTTTTTCATTACTTTTTATTATATCAAGTTTAATGAGCAGAAATGACTCATAAATCTCTACTTTCCTTTGTGCCATGAAAAGAAGATGAAAATAAGGAGCATCCCACTCGGACCAAAAATTGGCAAATTGATATAGTATTAACACTCGGCCATGGAGCCTGTATGTGGCCAGTATATTGAATAGCATTTGAAACTTTCGAAAAATATGCTATGTGGGAGTCACTTTCATTTTTGTTTTCTCTTTTTCCGAACTTAGCCGTCCTAGTGCTTCGCTCGTAAGGATTAAATTGTCCTACGCCTTCATCCACTATTTGTTTGGTTAGGTCGATTAAAAGGTTAATCAGCAAAACTGACTCCCGAAAAGGCGGTTTCCCTTAGTCTCGCCACGGACAAAGAAGCCTTTTGGCGAGACAGCCGATGACCTTTCGGCCAAAAGGCGTTCAGATCGCCTTTGATCTCCCGCCGACTACGCCCATCCGCCTCACGCTCGAGTGGCCAACTCGTGGCCTCCAGGCCTAAAGTGTGTCCTCGCACTTGTGCGCGTTGGTGGTCCCTGGCTGGTGCGCTTGCCACTTAGGAACGCAAATCCCCTTCCTCCTTCACTTAATGCACATTCTGGAACATAGGAGTGGCCCTCTTCTTTGTCGTCTCCACATTGTGCTCCGGGCGTTCTTCTTGGGCTTCCTCGGTTGCGCACGTTTTTCTCACGCTTCCCATGTTTGCATGCGTCTTCCGTCCCACATTAGCATCGTTTCCGTCCTGTAGGGTCGCGTTCCGGCGGCACTTGCCATTAACTCCCACCACAGACGCTACTTAAAAGTGCCCACAAACTCAAGGTTTGTGTCCCGCAACGAATATGTTTTTCCTGGTTCTTCTTGTGGCGAAAGAACGTCATTATATTTAATTGCTTGTTTCTACTTATTTTCACGAAAACAGTACACAACCCTCTAATGAAGTTGCGATATGTCCTCTTATGAACTTTGCTGTAATTTCATCGAATTCGAAAAACAAGGATCTATGCCAGTGCCAATCTTATCACAGACTTGTCTTCAAGGAAGACTCTCTAAATTGGGCTCCTCCATCAAGCTGTACTAGTCAGAGAAAACAAAAACTACTTTATAGTGCTGGCTTCTGTTTGTTATTGTCAAGAATCGTCTGGGCTTCTAGATTAGTCTACTCCATCAAACTATGGCGATCTTCGCTCTCTGATGTGCCTTCTTCAACCTCCAAGAAAATAAAAACAACTTTCGAAGACTTGTTGTGCTTGAGTGTGTAATCCTAGTTTACCCTCTATCCTTGTCGTCTGGCCACGTCTCCCCCTTAAGATCCAAGATGTGATATGTGACGGCATCAGATCGTGCCCATTCGATTCTATCCCAGCCGTGCTATCCACTCGGGACCCACTTGGCTTAGCGGCCGTGCCACTAACGTGTCCGTGTCGCGTTAATTACCATATCGAATCGCCCAACTTCTGCAGCAAAAGGCGATTACCCGAACTGCGGTGCACGCCCGCCGGCTGTTCTCATTATCTTCTCATGCGCGTAAACACATCTCCGCCGTTCTTCTACAGATAATTTAGAGAAAGATGAACTCGACAGCGTATACTGTAGCCGAGGAGGTGAGCTATGTGGAGGACGAACCACCGGTGCACCTGATCAACGACTACATCGAGATGATCTTCCTCGGCCTAGTAGTCATCGTAGGCATGCCTCTCAACGTGTTCGTGCTCAAGAAGCTGCTGGAGGAGAAGAAACGCACGCCAAAGGATTGCGTGAAGGTGCCATAGGCTCCCGGAACGCACCACTTGAACGGACACTTTAGGGGTGCTTCATTCTGCTAAAAATCCACTTGAACATCAGCGACATCCTCATCCTGCTCACGCAGGCTCTAGGGAAGTTCACATGGATCGCCACCTACCAGTGGATCTTCGGCGACATTCTTTGTCGTTTCTTCAACTTTAGCAATATGTTTTCGCTGTATCTGAGTTCAAATATCGTCATCTGCATCGCGTTTGATCGACTCAGGAACGTTATCTTTGCGAATAGACTTCGTCGGGGAAAGCATACGGTAGGGAATAGGATGATATTTTGGCGTTGTTGTCACTTACGTTTCCTTTTAAATTTAAATTTTTAAGATGTATAGGAAAAGGTGTCAAGGATATAGAAAAAGTATAAAAGAAGAAAAGTTCGACAAAGTTTTAGTATGTACGATAACACGTACGACCAAAAATTTCTTAATATTCATCATTTTTTCCAAGGTTTCTGTTATTATTATCTGCCAATGTCACAATGAATGCTCAGCCCGAATCATACTATCTTCTACATTTTCCAGTACTGTCGATTGGAAGCAAAAATATGAAAAATAAAGTAGAAGGACAAAAGAAGGAAACATTAGACATTAGCAACAAAAATTGCTGTAAAACCTTTTTTTTTGAATTCTGGTCGGAGGTTTCATCACTCCCTAACTCCAGCTTGACTTACATATTATCCACTTTTACATCCTAGGTCACAACAATGCGTATTGTCATCTTCTTCGCCTGGCTTCTCGCCGCCATGTGGAGTGTACCTCAGCTGTACGTGTGGAACACCATCGACGTATACCCAAGCTACCCAGGTGGCTGGGTCCAGTGCACCGATATGTGGACCATAGACCGTTTCCTTTACGGTCCCGAAGTCACTAAACACCGACAACAGTTGCTCTCCGAAACTGCACAGAACATCTACAACATCTCTCATCTAGTAGGAAGGATTTTTGTCTTCCTTTTCACCTTTCCTCTTAGATCCTTGTGTTCTTCGGTCCTGTGGCTCTGCTAGCGCTGAGTTATGCCTTCATTCTGGCACGGCTAATGCACTACTCCTACAAGATGCCCCAGAAATTTCAGGTAGTATTGGCAGAATTTTACACAATACACAACACTACCTTTAGCCCAACCTGACTTCAAGTCATGCAGCGCCTTCTACAGTTCTACGTGAGGCTCCGAGCACACAGTGGAACAGCGAACTTATGTCTTCGAGAAGAGGTACGTCATCGGGCCCGTTCTCTAAAAGGCTGACACAAAAACACCCCCTTAAATAGCCAAATCTGTCTGGACGCTAGAATGAGCAAGTAGTTGCGTCAGTAGCTCGCGATCTACGAGGGAAGATCCGCCTGAGAACCTAATTTTGCAATCCATCAGTAAAATCTACACACATCATTCGATTTTTGGCGGCATCGATCCTAGGGCCTGCATAAATTTTTGCCCTCTGTATTCTGGTGATCTCATTGGGTGCCAAATTACGACGGTGTTCTCCAGGAGCTGCCCTTGAGTTACAGCAATTGAATATGTTCAAAAATTAATTTTTGCCCATTCTGGATAATTCCAAAAGAACTTGGTCCTCATGCAAGTTACGTAAGACTAGCATTTGCTCTGCAAAGCTTTTCACTGGAATGAGGTTCCCTAAATGCAGGTGCAAACGTGTTACATAACTTTCTGCAAATGTGACATTCCGGCGGAGGTCCGGTCGCTGGCAACTGTAATCCATTAAGCCGTTCTTTGACCACATTTCCGATAGAGACACTTGAGGAGAATAGCTAATGGTTGCATATGTGGGGATGTTCTCGCAGCACACTGTACCACACCAAGAACACAAGAAAGAGTCCTCGGGGAACAAAAATTCTGTTCTTTTTCTCGGATCTTGATGGGATTAGGCGAGTCGATGAGAATAAGCGAACTTTGGAGATTCGCTCTGCAGAACTTCAAAAATACTTTGTTCCTTCTAGCACAGGTTTTCCAGGATATGAGTGCATCTTTGCTGTATTTTTGAACTCCAAAAATCTTTGCTTGAACCCAACCAGAAGTATCAAAGAGCAGAGCAGCATAATGTTTTGAAAACAAGGGAATCTACGAACTGTGCTGTCCTTTGATGCAATTTCCTCCCACTCAGTTTAATAACCAACGGGCTGGAGAAACCCTGCAGAGTGTAAACAAGAGTTGCAAGCCCGGGCACATAATTAAAAACGCCTCACCGAAGAAGAGTTTACTCACGTAGCATGTCTTGATTGCTTTTGGCACGTGTGGTCTCTGCTCCCGTCACCGTTCCATTTCAAAGCTGCGAGGCTTCCTTTGAAATTCAAGCGATTCCCACAATCACCGCATCCAAAGAGCGTCACATTTCGCTCAAATGAGTATTTTCCGCATCGTCTGAAAGACGAACTGCGCATCTTTTGACGTCTTCCGCTTTGGTCTTTTGTCTCTTTTGCTCCGGTCTACCATTAGCAGAACATGAAGACAGTGGCCTCAATCAAGACGGCTCCGTTTTAGAAGTGTGCGACAGGCCTAATCCTCATCACAAAAGGCACTACGACGCAAAGGTGAGCGTCGACTCGGCCTCCGTCGCTTCTACCATAACCGGAGACCCTCCTTCGAGCAGCAGCAACGAGCTGTCGGCGAAGACTCATCTCCTCTCGCGTCAGATCCAAGTCCGAGTAAGGCGTCCATGGTTCTATCTCTGTTCTATCCCACTACGTTCTTCAGCTGACCAATTGCTTTTTCCCAAGCAGAAGGGGAACGGTTCAGATCGACTTCGACACACAGACCACTCCACTGCCTTCAGCGCGACCTCTCTTGCGCGCTGATTCAGAGAATCTTGTCAAGACTCCGAGAATCTCGGTGACTAGCGACTGCGGAGAGAAGCTGAAGAAATTTCGCAAAGGTGAGCCACATTTAGATGGTGTTTTTCTTCCGGCCACGTGTTGATTGCAGTGAATCATGTGATGTTTTCGAAAATATTTGTCTCTCCACGGAATTCCTGTTTTACACATACATATGTGTATGTTTTGGTTGGACATATACGGTAGTGGCGAGATTAGAGATCGCAAAGGGACCAATGAGCAGATGGGAAGAGGTTTCAATTCTTTCAGAAAAAGCAAGGAATAAATTTAGTGTATATGTTAATTTTTGTCAGAGCCCATACGATAACAGTTTAACCCTCTTCTCCGGAGAACAACAACGGGTACAAGGGAATAGAGGATGACTGTCCAAAAATTTTAAAAATCTACTGAAAGCTATAAAAAATTGCCAGCGTCACGTATCTTTAAGGCAACAGTTCGATTTTAATTTCGAATGTGTATAATTCGCGCTGAATATTGCCATGTTCAGCACACAGTATTGAAGTACATATCCGGATTTTTAGTTTGATTTTTATTTTTGTTGTTTATTGACAACAGCCATCCCTTGAGAACAGAAGTAAACGACAAAAGTAAACGAGTAAACGACACGAAAAACAGTGTCAATAACGAGAATTCTATAGACCGTTCGGTATTAAGAACAAAAATTTAGCCACGCAACAGATAGCACAGGATACACATTAGAAGGTTGTTTCTGGATATCTTTCACGCTACAGTTCTATTTAAATTTTCGTCAAAACATTGCCAGAGCAAAGCCCAAAGGAATTCACCTTCCCACCTTATTCTCAGAATCACATAGCTGGGGGTTAAAATGACGCCATAACAGGTGAAATCAAGCGCGTTGCGGAAAATGTGAGATGTTGCCAGAAATAGCCGTTAGACATCTTCCGACCACGTGTTTTCGGACAACGCCCCTGACTCACATAGTTTCCGTTGAAAACATTGTGATCCATTAGGGAAATCTTGTTTTTCGCATATTTTTCTAATGACAGATATACGGTAGTTTCGAGATAACAGATCTCAAGGGATCAGCGGGACCAAAGAGCATCTGAGTTACGACTGCAGCGTCGCGGAATGCAAAAATTCACAAGATGAGATAACAACTAAAAAAAAGCGTCAGTTATCTTTCGGCCACATGCGTTCGAAAAGCACGCAGTTGAGTCACAAATTCCCTTCCGTTCCAAACAGTGCAGGCATCGCGAATATCCTGTTTATGTTGATGCCCAGGACGGAGGTACGCTGGTCTCTCTCTCTGACTCAGCATATGATCAATGCTGCGTCACAGAATATGGAACGTCCGGATTTCTGGTTGTCCTTACCACCTACTTGAACCACTTGACATCAAGAATCCAACAGTGTTATCAAAACAAAATTTGCAGCAATTTTTTTTCTCAGCCAGATTCTTCCAAGAGTGTCAGTGAAGGAGATTCGTTAGCACCAACTGTGAGCTAACACTTGGCTGATGAGACCACTTGACAACCTTGGTCGATGTCCTTAGTCCAAGAGCGCTCATTTTCACTGAACTTTCACCGACAACCTAACGAAGTCCCTGAAGGACTCGTCCCTAGTCCTTTGTTGTAGAAGACCTGGTCCATCGTCTCTAGTGTCCCTCTTGTCCTGATAGAAACTGCTCGCGTTTTGCTCGACGATGAACTCGCCTCTCTGTGTGATCTCCTCTAATTACTCGTTTCCCCCTCGGTATAGTCACGTCAGGGACGAAGACGCACATCGAAATTGCGTTTCTTTTTTGCTCGCCCTCGCCTCATTACACTTAATATTGGGAGGGTTCCGCGGCGGCGCCAAGGAACGACACTCCGACAAACAATTACCATTTCCTCCCGCCGCCGCCATTTGCCCCCTTTTATCGTCGAGAGTGGTCCTACGTTTGGGTTCCGTGTTTGACAAAAAATTCTTCCAGAACGTGATTGCTTTTGTCCTTTCCTTTGGAATCTGCAAAGAAATCACCCATTGGTCAGAAATACTATATTATGGTAGTATACAAAAATGGAATTAGCGTGAGATTATTTTGACTACTTCCTGATCATGTTGTTAAAGCTATCATGTGATTTTCAATTATTCGCAAAGATTCTGTCACAAAATCAATACATTTTGATCACTGTGAAAGAGCAGAAAATTTTGTAAGAATCGGGAAAAATTTGCCCAAACATGACATTAAAAGCCACATTTGGAAAAAAATCCGATGGAGTACCCCCGGCATGATCACATTGTTGGCCGAACATAAAACGCCAGAAAAGCCGACAACGTTGAGGTAGCAGCCCAATTAGCATAGCTGACTTATCACAAAAGAAACTCAGCTAGTGCTAAAGTGATCTGCTGTCATGTCATTTTTAATGCTTTGATTTTTGATGTTGAACCATGTTTCTGTATAATCTTCAGTAGGTAAAATCTTCTTAAAATCTCCAGCAGTACATAGTGAAATATGTGAAAAATCTGTATAAGTTGCCATAGATGTGTATAACCCATGCGAATAAATCCCGTCATATCCCCCGCAAAAATTATCACATTTTCCTCTGAATTGGAGTGTCCACCCATCGAGCAAATCTTAAATTTAGTTGAAACATACCCGCATTTAATTTTTTTATCATCGTTTGTTCGGTTGTTTGTGCATATTGGCACGTACGCTGAGCTCCAAAAATCTGATTATTTTGATGAAATTTTACCTCTCCCGGAAACGTCTTCGTCCGCCATGCATACGTTCAGATGTTCCATATTCTTAAAATGCTGGAAATCTGTCCGCCACCCGCGCTGCCTCTAATGGCCGTAGGTCCATAGATGAACCACAATTTCCTTGTTTGGGAATATCGCATATTAAATGATGTTTTTGGTTTGCGTTGCTCATCGTTCAAATTGTGGGAGTTGCGATACCATTTCACGAAAGAGGATTCAGACGAAAACAATGAGAACATGCTTAATTTTTCAAGCGACTCTCACGTATTAGATTTCCATGGACGATGAGCGAAGAGTCGCATTGGTTATAGATCTAGCTGGCCAATATCTGCGTGGAAGAAACGGTTAAATCTTGACTTTTGAGCTTTCCCACGTAATTCATCGATTAATCGTTTGCAAAAATAGTCTTTCCCAAATCTCATTTGACGGCTCGGCCAAGAACCAACGGCTCAGAGCAGCTGGTTGCGCTAATACGATCTCTCCAAAAGCCTTCGAAGATCTTTGTTTAATCCCGAACGTAGAAAACATGAACTAGCCACTTTAATTTAAGCCCCACCGCGTCAAATTCAATCCAAATAAGCGGATGTGTTTTTGCTTGTGGCCGTCTTCACTTCCCCCTTCTTTTCTTCCTATGTTTGGATACGACGCAAAGCCTCCTACCCAATATAAATTTAGTTACTGCGTTTAATAAGGCTGCCATATGAGTGTTTATGTCGTGCGTCTCGCCTTCCTTGTTCTTTTTCATCTTTCTTCGTCGTCTCTCCAAATTCCCTGTTTTTGGAAAGCGAACTTCGCTTGATTGAGTTTTTTCGGAAAGCTCTAAAAATCCAGTCTTCCTGGTGGATTCGGTGATGATGCACGAGACTTGGCTTCATCCCATGAGCGGATGATCCAATTTCGGGCATTCTTTCGAATTGCGCCTCTGATCCGGTCTAAGACCCACTCTCTACGACATAAGAATGAGAGTAAATTTGGATAATCCGCAAGTGCAGAGTGTCCTGAGAACGTCATATCGAGTGGGAGAGCTGTCCCAGTGTCAATGTCGATTGTAGTTTATGTTCTTGTTAGGCTCGAGGTCATGCAAGTAACTCTTGGCATAAATACTGTAGTAAGTAGTAAAAGCTTGTAAATTTTTGCTGAGCTCATAAAATTTAGTATATCTAACTGGTGAAGCACCAAATATCACGTGGTGAATTCCGATCTAATCTTCTTCCCTTTCCTTGTTAGCTTCTTTTACTGTTTTAACGAAGACAGGCTTCTTTGGAAATAGAAATAGAACATAAAACAAGGAAATATTTCAATCATGTCATGAACTTTTGCACTATACTGTGAAGCAAATGTGCAAGAAAAGGTGTCCTATTCATAAGGGCAACCTATACCCCAAAGCCGTTCGCACAAATCTCCTGTGTTCGCCGGGAAACTGAACTTTAGCACTTTACGTATGTATGTCTCTGTCTACAGAACAAATTACTTCGTTTCCGGCCGGCTCAGTGATGCCACCTTTCCGAAGTCCCTTCCGCCCGGATTCTCCGAAGATCAAAAGCACTTCCGCTAACATTTGTGTCAGTCCAAAGACACGGCCATGGATGTTACAAGGTGTTTCCGGTCCTAACCGCTAACGTCTACACCGGAGACATTTCGCGCTAATTCCGGTCGAGACGCGCTGGGTCCCCTATTTCAAACTAATGCGTCGGTCCCACTCGATGTTTCGACGTCAGCCCTAAAGACAAAAACATTTAAACAGCCCAATCAGATTTTTGCTCTTGATAAGGGAAGGGCTAAGCACTTTAATCCACTGTAAGTGCAGATCCTGTGATAGGTGCTATCAGCGAAGAGCAGAATCCATATGGATCTATGACATAAACAACTTCCGGAAATATCATTTTCAGTCTCCGCGGACATTATGTATCTGAGAGTACTCCCGCCGAATGTCACATTGTTTTTTATGAGGTCTTTAGAAGCCTTAAAGAGGGGATATATTTATCACTCATGTGGTATTTTGAGGGCAACTCGGACCCTTTAAGATAGACGATAGGAACTTTCGCACTTTTAAATTCCATATTTACTGGATTCTCCGCGTAGGTACTTTCCCAAAGGCTAAATGTGCCAATCTGCGAGTATTTGAACTACTCGACATTGCACTAGAAGTTTATCCGTCGCAGCCAATTAAACTTTCGATTAGGCCCAGTTGTGACGCATTCGCTGTGTCTCCCAAAGTCACATTTCGCCCGTTTCAACAGTTTACACTTAAGTCCCTCTGTGATTGCTAATTTTTGCATTAGCCTGCGGAGGTGGCTTTCTATGGACCCACCAGATTACCTGCTAAGAGTCCAGCTGCTCTAAATTCTCTAAGGCAGGTGCCTTTTGTGTATCGCTCCAAAACAAGTCGGCCTCTCGCTTGTGCGTGGTAAACTTTGACCGGGAATTAATGCTGGTTTCCGACGCCCAAATGGCTTAACTAGCCATGAGTAAAGAAGGAAACGAATTGGAAGGTCGATCTGACAGGGTGCACCAGTTGATTGTTCCCATGACTCCCACGGGTATCCAGAAGGACCACTGGCTGCTAAACCCGCTCGTTGCTGTACTCAGAAAACGGCGGGTGACAGGATTGTAGCCCCACGAAACAAGTACAAAACTCGGTTCCAATTACATTCTTCCGTTTCTGGAATTCCGCGTTAGAATCTAAAAATTGTTCGTGCACCTTTGCAGAGCTTCCTTTCTCCTCGCTACATTCGGCTATTTTAGGTGGTGCGTCAGGGCGACTCCCCGTCTGGCGTCGTCAGCTCCGCAGCAAGGTCTTCCGGACGACGGTGCTTGTCGTCATTACCCACATCCTCTTCTGGTTCCCGTACAACTTCTTTGCGTTAATGAAATACTTCAACCAGGAGCGCTACTCCTACTTCAGCGAGCACATCAACGTCCTGAAAGACATACAGTTCCTCATAACGCTCGTCAACCCGTTCCTCTACGGTCTCGGCGGTCAGTAGGCCTCTGGAACGCGGCCCGCCTTCTACCTCATCGTCTTTCGTACTTCAAGTGAGTCAATTTCCCATTTTTTGCAATTTTTCGCCTTCCACGACCTCCCTGTATTTGCATAATTATCGTTCTCATAAACAAAGTGCATTGGGGTGTAAACAAAGGTCTCCGTTCCATAATCCTTCCTTTCGCGGCGAGACTCCGCCCCGCGTGCGTCTTGGCGCGAAGCGCCAGTCTTGCGCACGAAGTCGACACCTCTCGAAGTCCGACCCAAAGGGCGTGGAGGAGTTGACGTAGAGCGCTTGAGCTACCGTCGTTGAATCATGCCGCATTCGCTTCCAGAAGTGGAAGCACTGCGCTGAGCTAATCCCTTCTCGTGTTATACCCTGACATACCTAGGTACCGTATCCCGCGTCGCGTTTATCGAATAACAGTCTTGATGAGGTGTCAGCGGCGGGCCAGGTGCCTCATAAATTAATTAAAACTTGAGCATGACATGCTGATGGAAAGTGCAATCGGCTCGAGCAGGTGTGAATGCCCTGTTGATACATGTTGTCCACGTGAACCTTAGCAATAATTGGCCCGCACTCTTTTTATTGACCATTCCGGTCGCATTATTTGACGCCTCCACTTTTGCAGTGTTTGCCTCTTCTACGCTGTCCTGTGGCCCTGAAAATGCTTAAGTGCCGAGCGGCCAATCTTGAAAACACCATCCTGGTTAGTCTGGAAGGGGAGGGGAAACGGGTGCTTACCAAGCTCTAATCAAAACAGTGGGCCTTTCCACCTGTCCCTCTGATTGGGTCCGGCTATCTTCCGATGCTATAGCCAGTCTCTACACCTAGTCTCTAGGGTAGTCGACAGGTCCCATAAGTTATCAAGTATATATTCCAAGTTTTGCACCGGTGTCGTAAGAGTCCGCGGTTCACGTGATCCTCTAAATCATGCAACCTTGCTAACGTCACCACTGAAGTCCCGTGGTAGTGCCTCAGGACTCTGCCTCGGGTCTGGATTTCTTATTTACATCGCGAGTTTCCCACGAAGCCACGAGACCGCCTCCAAACCCGTTTCCGCTGAACATTCCTAATTCACATTCTTCAGGTAGCCTCCTCTCACTCCACACGACATGGACAACCTCACCGTTGTCGGCACACCGGCCGAGCGGCTGCCCCTTGATCAGATAGAGATCATCGGGCTAACCTTGATCATCATCACCGGCACCTTGCTCAATCTTATGGTGTTTTGTCAGCTCATTAGGACTTCAAGGTAGGTGCTCGTATGTTCTTCAGAGAGATGACAGAACGCCTCTTTCAGGACGCCCACAGCCTCAACAAGCTTCCTCACAGGACCTTACCAGATCAACTCGTTCACCTTATTCAAAGTCAACCTCATGGTCACCGACTTCGCCATCCTCCTGCTCCACGCTCTAGGGAAAGTCGTATGGCTAACGACCTACGAGTGGAAGTTCGGAAGCAGCGGCTGCAAGATCTATCAGTTCCTCTCGGCCTTCACCTACTACTCCAACTCAAACATGGTCGTGGCCATCGGACTCGACAGGCTCAAGGTCGTTTACACAAGCCATATCCAAGGAGCCACGTCAGTTCGTCGGGTGCGCTTCATGATCTCCGTGGCCTGGATCCTGGCCGCCATTTGCGCTCTTCCACAACTCTACGTGTGGCAGACCGTGGAACCCGTCGAAGGCTGGGTCCAGTGCTCCACAATTTGGGAGATCGCAGCGTTTGCGCGCTCCTCAACGCCCGAATTCGAGGCCACCAAACTCGCCTACGAAATGTTCCACCAATCCATGGTGTTCTACATGCCGTTCCTCATCCTGCTCTCCTCCTACTTGCTCATCGTAATCCGTCTTCTCCACTACACCCTGCGACCGGTTGGCTCGTTCCTCGAGGTGAGAACGAGCAACTCAGGACAACACACTTGTTTACGGTAAGACCCTTATTTATTCGCACAGTCGACCGTCCTGTTTTCGCTTTAGGATGACAAACGTGCCCTCCAGCGACCAGCACCTGCTCTCGTCAACAGAGACGCTCCAGGCGGAACTCTGTGGCGTGAGTAAACCGCTGCCCAAGTTCAAGATTCCCGGAGCGCGGCATGTCAAGCAGCTAAAGTGCCTTCTGATGGGGTCGTCGTTCTCATCGAGAATTATGCAAAAGAGACGCACGGCCTGTTTGGGATCCATTAGGTATGCGAACTAGGAATGTTCCTGAGATTAATTATTCATTTGCAGGTCGTGTTGTCGAAATGCCGACGTCTCCGTCGTGGACAAGAGCCTGCCTGTGTGGCGGAGGCAACTCCGCTCGCGCATCTTTCTCACCTCGCTCGCGGTGGTAATTGCGCATGTCGCGCTTTGGCTACCGTATAACCTGCTAAACACCTGGCGGTTCGTCGACATCGACAACTACGCGTGGGCGATGGACAACGGGGGTCGCCTCCTCGAAGACCTCATCGTCTTCAACTCCCTCATCAATCCCATTCTGTACATGTACGAAACGAAATGACGGGTTCCACAAAGACGTATCTTCTGTACATAACTCTCACTTCCTGCTGGTCGTCCTGCACTATTTATTGTTTCGCATTATGAGCCTCGATGACGTGTATCAGTAAATATGCATATCTTCCAATTGTGAACTACACGTTCGGGCAAGCAGGAACCAATAGGGTGAGCAAACACAATTACGAGTAGAAAGCGAGGGTAAGCGAGGAATGTAGGCGATGCACTTTGATTTGTGAAGCGCTCAACAATGCGGAAAAAATGCTTCTGCGAAAGGAAGTACAAATGTAAACAAGAGGGCTTTCGGAATTGTTACCGAGCTGAACTTGGCACGCACAACTTATGAAACTTGTAGCTGCGGCATCGGAAGGACGTTCCTGGTAGCCAGGTCATGGGACAGCAGAAGCACTCGGAGAACGATCACATGTGCCTACTTCAACGATGTTTCAAAAAGGTCATTTCAACTTTCGCTTTGCACGCTATAGGCACTAAAATAAGCAGGCCATCGACGTAAGTATCGTGTTAACGCCAATACGGAACGAAAGGTCGAAGAAGGGGGAATGCACTAATTGGAAAGTGCCACCACAAACTGGCCCATTGAGCGATTGTTTTGGGGACAATGGAACCACGCAGCCGCGACGTTCTCACCTTTCCAACATCACTTTCCCAGACAAAGCTGACCATAATAACAAGTCCGTGTAGTGGAAGCCTTTTGTCTCCGACGAACTTACAAACATCGTAGACGTCGTCAACAAACTTTCGCACCTTGCTTATGCCCCTAAATCGATAGAAGTGCCTAGCTGTCAAGCGTGTTTTTACGCACTATGCACGAAAAACGATAAGGGGGTTTCACGCTCTGCTAGGCGGCCACTTGTTAAGGGCCGCAACTCTGGACGATCAAACACTACATGGCCTGTTTTTGGCAAGACAATTCTTGACGCTTGAGTAGCAAAAGTACTGCGTCACAGTTCAGCATGCGAGGCGTAGCAGCTGTGAGTGGTGTGTACGTCACTACTACGGAATGAAAATTTAATGGAAGGAATAAACATCAGTTGTCCGATATGTTATTTGTCTTAACCGAATTTATTTAAGAAGTTAATGTGTAGATGACTGCAGCTGATAGCGCTATAGTAATGCATTGAGGGGTGGCTTTGTATCCTACATCTACGCTTGGCCTACGCTTTTCTTTTTTTTTATTTTTGGCTTCTGTGCTAAGGTTTTTAAGGACTGAATGCCCGTAAAAGATATACGACCGCATAAAAGATATACGACTGCACATATATACGTTGCAAAAGTTTTGGAGCACGACCTTATTTTTCTTAATTGTTTTGTTAATTTTTACGTTAATATGTTTGTACGATATATGCTGAGTGAGGTCGAAAACAATTTTTACACTGACTTAATCACGTAACATTTACTCAATGATAGACACATTTCTCATATTGTTGTCCAGGCGGAAGATTAGAAAATTTGAAAAAAATAAGTTCTTACACACAAACGCATCATCCTAGAAAAATGCAATCTAGTTGCAAGTTTATAAAAACATTTCTTCAGTTCAGCAGTTCAGACGGTTCCATTAAGCGGTTGTGATCCTTTGAAAAGTATTGTATTCCTGCAAAAACATATTCTCTTCTGTGATATTTTATCACGGTGGAGTTTTTCATTACAATTGGTCTAGTATTTCTGCTTCTCTGACTGCCAAAATATACGTTAGAATTGAAAAAGAAAATTTGTTTTAACTTATTTTACTAGTAGGCCGGATGCTCTAAAAATAGTCTCCACCGGTTGTAGTGCTTGTAGAAAATATCGTTCGTTGCATTAGGCTCTAATCTCTTTTTTGCCTTTAATAATTTCCCTCAGTCTGCTTTGGCGCTTTTTTTATAGTCAATGTCTGTCGATGGATCTGATTTTATTTTTGTATTTTATGGACATGGTTCCTTCCATATGCCGTACCATTAATTTATCATTTTCGAAATTAACCTGAAGTTAAAAAATCCAATTTTTCAAGATCCAATTCAATTTAAGTTCAGTATCAATTGCAGTTTTTCATTTCTTTGAACGTCATTCTTTCCGATTTTATTATGAATAACACGTTCATTATATTAAACAAGCAATCTATTTTTGGTCTGCTTGATTTTCAACATATTCATTTACAGGGAGATCGAACCTTCATCTTTCTTCTCGAGGCCCGGATTTCTTTTCTTTTTTCTTCGTTCTGTGGATAAATGTGCTTGTTGACTACGTACACAGTCTTAGGTACTACTATGCTGCTGGTGTATGTGCATTGCATGAAAAACATTACCGATGCCCTTGATCGTTGACGTTACCATCCATTCATTGGGTAGCCAAAACGGACGGATAATAATATAGACCCATGAGAATTTGAGTATTCACATGTGAACATGACCTTTACTTTTCCAACGGTGACTAACAAGTGCTTTGCAAATCGTGTTTCGATGCTTCCAGAAAAACGCAATAATTCTGACACCTCCGCCGCACAATTTAATTGCCCTAGTCCGGTATAGTCCACTCTGTGGCAATTAAGAGTCCAACTGGAGTCTAGACACAAAATGAGTTTATAGCGGACACAGAACAGGACCATGATGTGCTCTGACCTTCGCGGCACAATTCCACCAACAGAAAACGGGTGGTCGTTCGTTTATTTGCCAGAAAGTGTGTCCTTCCTGTCCCTTAGTTGTCCTATGTCCATAACAGGGTTGTTATTAGGCACTCCGCGAAGAGGGGAGCACTTTTCGACCTTGATTGTGTAGGAAGGTCATGGCAGGATCGAAAAATATGCTCGTTGATGTGAGCGATGGATGAGAAGTCGTTTGCAGGAAGAACATGTTTGAACAGCCCATAAAAGAGACGCAAATTGTGATGATCATAGGCAATTCGTGCAAACCCGAAATTGTGGTCCTGACGAGACCGAAAAATGGTTTACGACGTTATCACCATGTGATCGAGTATTGGTATGAGCGAGACCCGTTTCCATTGAGACCTTGCGGGAGGGGGTGTTCAAAGAGGTTAGTTGTGATGGTGCTATCAGAGTTGACAAATTTTCTAATTTATTCAAACGGGGACTGTAAAATGTAAAAAACGTTATTCTCCGCCTTAAATTTTTATAAGCAATCATTTCTGTTTTTTTTTCACACGACCTGTAAAACCTTTTTAGCGCTATTTTGCATTTCAATTGTTGTCAGTAGCAAATGTTAAAAAATTTTTGCGGTTGGTCTCAAATTTCAAAGGTTTCAAATTGAATTTGCATTTAAATTTGGGTTTTAAAAAAAAATAGAAAATTAGACAAATTTTCTAATTTCATTCGAATGAGGACTTACATTTGCAAACAATCATGTAAAAATTATTCTCCGCCTTAAATTCTTAAAACCTTCCATTTTTTTCGCTATTTTTTTATTTTTTCTTTTTTTTCCAAAATCGGGATCTGGACAACAGAGGTGGTCACGGATCATCCGAATGACCGGATGACGGACCGGATATCGGATCGGATGGCGGATATCGGATCGGATGAGCCGAATACTCCGGATGGCGGATCGGCTGACGGATCGGATGAGCCGAA